>SNQJ01S0020720.1:49093-69234 GCA_010110895.2 Picea sitchensis | reverse complement strand
ATGGGCGTGTTTGTAATGTTTATTAATGGATTATGCTATCTGATGTGCTAACCCCTTTTATATTATCACTATATACTTGCTCTGCTTGTTTGTCGAGAACTTCTTGTTGGTATAAAGCTTTGGGTCAAAGTGCTCAATGGTGGAACATCATCAAACGTTGGATCGAGGTAGGCCTCTTTCTTATATTGCACATTAGTTTATATAGCATATGTTGGAATTGAGTTGATTTCTGTAGTCATACTTGTCTGTTGTGGTTTACCCTTGGCCATAGAGAGTTTTTCCCTTGTAACAGAAATGGCGACTCCGCTGGGGAGAGATATTCCTTCTAATGGTTGAGATATTTCTTCTTACATTGCTCTTTTTCCTTTGTGTTTCTTGTCGTATCACTGCTTGACATGTCATGTTCACTCTGGGTCTGAGTTTTCATCCTTTTTCCCTTGCCTAGCCTTGTTTTAAAGCATATACACCCTTTTTGCCTTGATAGTCATGTATACACGCTTGCTGTCTCACTGCAAGAAGCGTATATATGCTTTGTTCTCTTGAACAGTCATGTATACCACTTCCCCTTGCTTGTTTTCTTGGTTTAGTGACTGCTGGGTGGGATTTTCATATTGCTGAGCCTTCATAGGTCTTTGTAGTGTCTATTGAGATTATCTGGGATGAAAAGAAACCTGTTTGGAGTTGAATTTTTGGGCAGAGTATTTCTTTTTGTTTTCCATTTTTGATTTGTCCTTGTTCTCTGGGTTGTTTGCATGGCTGCTTGGTATTCTGCTCGAGTTGTTTCTTTTATACACAGTAGAATTTATATATCAGGTTGTTCACCAGTCCATGCATTTTATTTTTAGTATATTGAAAATACAAAAAATAGTCATTTTGCATTGGTTGGCACTTTTGTCTTTGAATCTTTATCATTAGCTTAGCGCATTTAGTGGAAGATTGCATTTTACTTCTGAATTGCAGAGTTGAAATTGAATACTTCACTGTTCTTATTAGCATATCATTCATTGAAAATTCAAAGATAGAATTTGCATTATATCCATATTTATTTTCTTGCAGAGTCATAACATCATGAGTTTCATTTCCATACCTTTTTGAGTAACCACGGCCAATAAAATTTAGGCTTTAAACTAAAATTGATTAGTCATGATTTTATTTTTAGGGTGCACAAACTAGCCTAGGATTTAGTGCCTTGGAATAGGATCTTGTGAGTAAACTTATCCAAGGCAATTAAATCAACATATGTGTCTGAGACAGGGAGTTGAGAAGTCCATTATATAATTGGTAATATCAGGAGTCTCCACTCACACTAGAGTTAATCATGAGGTCGCGTGAAGTTAGTTGAAGGGATAACCCCTGGATACTCACCTAGCATCAGAGATATTTCTATGGATTTATTCATATTTGGGGATCTTGCTAGTACCCATACCTCTATGAGAGGCGGTGCTTTCAAGGTTTCGGGGTTTGCTACCCTACCCATACGGTGATCCGCACTTACGACTGCTCGCCTGTGCATCAGTTATACAGTGGTTGATTTGTTGCTTGACTTAGGTATCTCATAGGTTACTTGTGGGGGTTATTCTGCTTGTATCCTGAGTCAGATAGGGGTCAGACAACACACAACCTTTATGGAGGATTACCTCTCTGGGGGGATCTGACCGACTGGTTGTTAAGCCTACGAGGGACCTTATAACTGATTCTGTTACCTCCAAACTTTAGCAGGGAGTCTTAGGTCCCTCTTGGACGTGGCATACCTTCTTTAGCGAGGGAGGCCACTCAACCACTTTAGCCCGTTTGCATGCATATTGGCCATTTGACTTTTTGGTATTCTCTTTGACTACTAGTTGGCCTTAGGATCTATTTTCATTCATTGGAGAGTCATAAGTCCTCGTGGAGTCAGACCAGCTTCCTCGTAGGTCTCGTCGGTTGTTACATTTGCCATCGATTTTTGAGTTCTTACCTTCTAAAAGGCGTAGAGTTATCAGGAGTGGTACACACACATCCACTTTTCAGACTTGTGGTTCCACAAGGATGAGTACCGAGTCTAGTCTTCAAAACACTGAGAGTTCTTCGACTCCCATACCCACTATAATTAATGGCACCCCTTAGACACCTACAACCACTATATTTTCAATGCCGAAGGCTTATACTGGTACTATGGCTCGACCTGTAGTTAATGATTCATCTTTTTCCTCAAACCCTTTTGGGGGTTTTGGCCACTCTCCGAGTTACAATGTTTAGACCATCCCTATGGATTCTAGTCCATTTTCTTATGGTATGCCTAACTTCACTTCGCACTTTTCGACTGCCATCCCAACTGTTGGCCCTAACACTAGCTTTGGACTTGGGGGAACTACACCTCCTTACACTCCTTTCCCGTTTGTTGGTTCTCATATTCCCCAAGCGAATCCTAATGTAGGAAGTGTCCCTATTATTAACTCCGAGTCTAATCCTTCTATAGCTGGATGGAACAAACCAACCGATGGACAAGATCTGCCTTATATCCCTATCCCCTCAGTGCTGATTCCGACCAATACTTTTCGCATGACGAATCCACTTCAATCCTCCGAATTCCCACTTGGAGGAGGTCATTCCTACACATTGGGCACTCCCCAACTTGGATCTAATCCAGTTGGGGGTAATATTCACAACCCTCAACTTGGATCTAATCCAGCCAGGGGAAATTTTCATAACCCTTATCAGAACATTCTTGCTGGAATGATGCCCAATCCATATTTTATGAATCATCCCGGAGGAGGGTATTTTAATTCCGGACAAGGTTTGGGTCCTTACCAGAATCCTGGATGGAATGAAGTTTCTAACACACAATCTTTCATGGAAGGATGGGGCCAGGTGTCACAACCCCGTATTCCCTTTATGGCCACGCTTAAATTTCCAGATTTGTCTAAAATAATGAATGACCTGGTGAGTCATGATCCCACATGCCCCCCTGTCCCTACCAAACTTCCGTTAGACATTCCAAAGTTTGAAGGTAAGAATGGCAAGGACCTCGGTGATCACGTCACTACTTTTTACCTTTGGTGCTCATCGAATTCTTTGAATCATGATTCTATTAGATTACGATTGTTTCAGCGCACTCTCGTTGGAGTCGCGTCGCAATGGTACATTGAGATACCTAGGGGGACATATGGGTCTTTTCATCAGTTGGTGCTAGCCTTTCTCAACCACTTTCAACTGCCCATTCGTTATGATGTTGGCCTTGAACTTTTGTCGACTTTACGCCAGGGTACTGACACTCACATCTTGGACCATATCCAGGAATGGCGTAGGCGAAGGTGGTTGGTCAAGACTCCTATACCCCCGACCTTTCTTCTAGAATGGTTCCTAAAGTCTTTGCACGCTCCTATTTCAAAGGACATTGCTACTTCTGGGGTCTTCAACGAGGAAGAATATGTCTTTAGATCCAAACAACTCGATTTGATATATGCTCAGTCTGGGATGTTATACCACCTTCTTACAGACACACCGCGACCAAATCACGATCCTAGACAGAATCCTGGACCTCATTCCGATGGCATTGTAGGGTCCGCCAATGTAAAATCCACAGACTCAAAAACAAAGTCTGCTGGAGGGACAAATTCATCTGGATCCTCCAAACCCAACCAATTGGTGGATGTACATTCCATGCAATCGTAGAAGAACCCAAATGGTGACCAGTAACCAGATGGGAATAAAAGGAAAGGTCGAAATAATTGTAAGGGTGGGAAGAATAATAATAAACCCAAGGACAAAGATAATAATGGGAAACATAATGATAATACTGGAGAGGGTAGGAAAGAGAAACGTAAGGTGAAGTTTCCTTGTAAACTTTGTACCGATGACCACCTTACACACTTATGCCCCAAACTTACGGAGGCTGTGAATCTTTTAAATCTAATGCCTGCTGTGCTGATGAATCCATTCCCACACAATCAACACTTAGCCTCGAGTTCTTCGAACGTCAAAAATGCGCTTGGTGGAAGTCAAAACCCAACACCGCAAGATGGCGACCATGTTTGTATCAACATGGTCGATGCAAAAATCGATATAGCCATCCGATATCAAGATTATAGCTCTTCAAAAGCTAGTACCAACCTAGAAGCTCCTCCTCCCCCTCCATAGAAGAACTTATAGATCGAGAAACCAGAGCCACCGCCTCATATTTCGAAAGGATTACTCAAGCGCTTTACCCACAAACCTAATGCTAGAGCCTCCCAGAACTACTCTATTGTTGAGGATCTGGGGCAAACTCCTTGTGTGATGTCATCTTTGGAGGTACTCCAGATGTGTCCATCATAGAGGAATGCCTTACTCTCTGCCTTAGGAGCTCTATAACCTAGTGGCTTGAAAGTTATCAAGTTTGATGTCATGGATGTGAAACCTCTCTTACCCTACCATGTGGCTTTCCAAATCCACGTGGAGTATTCCAAGTACACTATCAAATGAGAGGTCGTTGATGAATGTGTTGCCACTTGTGTGATGTACCTGGTCTATTGGAAAGCTATTGGTTCTCCAAACCTTTCCAAGTCGTCGAACATGTTGACCACATTTGACGGTCATTCCTTCCACCCTCATGGTATTCTTCATGCCTTTCTGGTCCAGTTAGGTGGGAAGACAATAGAGGTGGAAGTAGAGGTAGTTGATGCACCTCTCGATTATAACTTGTTACTAGGTCACAATTGGACCTATGCTATGGTCACTGTCATATCATCCATTTTCCGTGCACTTTGTTTTCCTCATCAGGGAGAGATAGTGACGGTCGACCAATTATCCTTTGTGTACTCTAGTCTGAATGCATCTATTGGACCATCAATCCCAGTGATCAACAATTCTCAGCTGGCAACTGAGAATATCAGTGTCAGAATGTATTCTTCCCTCATGGGTACTTTCGAATTCTCGGCACCGATTCACCACATTTACGCCATGTCTAGTAGGCCTGCTTCAGTAGGGAGGTCCATTCCTTTATGCACTTCCTATCTTAGTAATCCATCAACCCTACCTTATTCGACTTCGTTGATTGAAGGTCAACTACATGTTGGCATGGCTATGCCACTATCGATAGTGGAGATTGCGTATCAATCCATTCTTGGATCCCGTTCTTAGGCCTGTATGGGCCACCTTGTTATCTTATTCACATGATTTCTTAGATGAGACTTTTCCTTTGGACGAAGCCATCCTCGAAGCCATGGATGTTTTTGAGAGACCTTGGGATGATATGCATCATCAATCTTATTTTCTCCCAAGTCTTGAAAGAATCGAGCAAGATGACTTTCGGTGTACCTTGAGTGAGATAGTCGGTCACGCCATAGTTCCACTTGATACGCACGACATTTATGCTGAAGGAAATATGGTGAGTATTTATCCTACCATCCTGATTGATATCTCTCATACCCCTGGCAAGATTGAGAATGTAAATATAGGTGCAGATTGTTCGCCAGAAGAGATTCTAATCTACACCAACCTCTTCAAATATTTTTGAGATGTATTCGCTTGGTCATATGAAGAGATGCCAAGGATTGACCCTCATATTTTCGAACACGAGATTAGGAATTATTCAGATTCTAAACCTGTTCGACAATGTCTTAGAGCTGTTAATCCTAGGAAGGCCCCCGCTATTAAGGCAGAGGTGGAGAAGCTACTTAATGCTGGCTTCATCTACCCGGTTCCCTTAACCGAATGGGTATCCAACCCCATTCCTGTGAATAAAAAGCAAGGAACCATCTGTGTGTGTATTGAATTTCGTGACCTGAACAAGGCTTGTCCTAAAGATAACTTCCCCACTCCTTTCATTGATCAGATTATCGATGAGTGTGAGGGAAGCAAAATATTTTCCTTTATGGATGGATTTTCAGGATATAACCAAATCCAGATCAAACATGAGGACCAACACAAGATGAAATTTATATGTCATTGGGGTACTTTTTCATACCGAAAAATTCCTTTCGGCCTGAAAAATGCCAGAGCGACCTTCCAACGTGCCATGACTTTCTCTTTTCACGATCTCAAGCACATAGTCGAAGCTTACCTAGGTGATTTTCCTGCTCACTCTCACAAGAGAGTGGATCATGTTACACACCTTCGGCTAGTTTTTGAAAGATGTCATTACTATAGAATCCGGTTAAACCCTCACAAATGCATCTTTTGCGTTAAGTCTGTCTGTATCTTAGGATTCTTAGTTTCTGAGACTGGGATCATGGTAGATCCTCTTAAGGTTGAGGCAATAATTCAATTGCCTCCCCCACGCACGATTAGACAACTTCAAGGTTTACAGGGGAAAGCTAACTTTCTGCGTCGGTTTATAGTGAATTATGCCAATATCACTAAGGGTTTCATGGGCCTATTGAAGAAAGACACTCTTTTTATCTGGGATGAGGGAGCCCAGGAGTCTTTCAACGCTTTAAAGTAAGCCTTAGTATCATCCCCTCTACTAAAATCTCTTGATTACAGTAGAGGTTACTTGTTGTATATTGCCACGTCTGAAGAAACAATTGGTATGGTTCTAGTTTAGGAGGATGATGAACTCCATGAGAACGTCATCTACTATCTCAGTAGAAATTTAGTCGGTCCTGAGCTTAATTACTCTCATGTTGAAAAGCTAGCTTTGGCTTCCATTCACGTAGTCCAACGTTTAAGACACTATATATTGCTTTGCAAGACTACTGTGGTTGCCGATGTCAATCCGTTTCAATACGTCCTCACTAGGAGTATCATAGGCGGGAAATATAATAAATGGATTGTCATCTTACAAGAATTTGATCTTGACTTTGCTTCAGCCAAGTCCAAGAAATCACTAGTGTTTGCAGAGTTAATATCCAATTTCCCACAATTAGACGAGGATGTTATCCATGTTGATTCATTTGCAGACGAACACATTTTCCTTGTCTCATCATCCGACCCCTGGTATGGAGACATTGTTTTATATCTTCAAACCTTGAAATTCACTCAGCATCTCTCGCGAGATGATCGACGACGTGTTAGATACCAAGCCAAAACGTATACCATCGTCGGAGACACTTTATATTGCTGAGGAATAGCTAGTATCTTACATCACTTCTTAACTCATGAGGAAGCTGAGTCAGTCCTAAATGATTGCCACGAAGGGGCTTGTGGTGGTCATCTTTCCAGACTTGCGACAACCCAAAAAATCCCGTGAGCCAGTTACTTCTGGCCCACCATGTTTAAATATTTCATTGAAGCAGTTAAGAGGTGTCACCCCTGCTAGGTGTTCACTTGGAAAATGTGCTCACACCCATCCCCTCTTCACCCAGTGATTACTGTCGGTCCCTTCACCAAGTGGGGGGCATATTTCGTCGATTGCAACCCAACTTTGGCTAGGGGGCATCAAAAAATTATCATGGCTGTTGACTACTTTATTAAGTGGGCCGAAGCCATCCCTACCCTAAAACCCGATGGGAAGACTGTATCCTTCTTCATGTTCAACCAAATTATCACCTGGTTCAATATCCCGAGTGAGACTGTCATTGATCATGGCAGACACTTTCAGAATGAAATGATGGTTGAACTATCATCCAATATGGGGTTTAGACATGGTCACTCATCTCTTTATCACCCCCAGGAAAATGGGCAAGTAGAGGCCATCAACAAGTCTCTCAAGACCATATTGCAAAAAACTCTCAGCCAGAGTAATTCTGATTGGCACATCATGCGATATCTTGTTCTTTGGGCATACCAAACCTCAGTCAAGACTGCCACCGATTGTTCCCCTTTTCAGTTAGTACACGGTGTGGAGTCGATACTTCCTGTTGAATGCATAATCCCTTATCTCAAGTTGGCAGTCGAGATCCTACCTGACATTTCATATTTAGAGCGACGCCTTGTACACCTAGAGAGTCTTGACGAGTAGCATCGGGACGCCTTTATGACTGTCGAGGCAAAAAATAAATGTGTCAAGGTCCAGTACGAAAAGTCTATCTGTCCCCAGTTGTATGTTGAGGGTGAATTAGTCCTCTTGTATGACCAAGCCAAATAAATGCTAGGCGCAAGAAAGTTTAAACCCATGTGGCATGGTCCTTATATCGTGCGACGTATTCTAGAAAAAGGAGCCTACGAGTTGGAAGATTATGAAGGGAATAAACTGGTCGAGCCCAGAAATGGGCTCTACTTGAAAAGGTATTACGCTTGAGCCCTAGGCTCGGGAGAAACCCTTTGTATACTAATGTAAATTTAGTGTATATACATCTTTTTCCCCTTTTCTTTTTGTCTTTGGCTTGCTTATCGATTTTTCCCTTTTGGTTGGCAAATGTCAACAGAGTCTTTGGTCTACCTAGGATTCGCAGATGGAGCCAGCCGTCATACACGGAACTTGGATTTCATTGCTTGTGTGATTTACTTGCCCGAGGGTCTGTTGGTGTCTTCAGGTGGCGTATGCCTAGGGCCATCCATGAATAATGTGGCCGAATATAGCATCGCCATAGAACTTTTGTGCGATGCCATCTCACATGGTATTCACTCTCTAGAGGTTCACCTAGATTCTCAGTTAGTAGTATGTTAGTTGAACGGTCGTTACCGTGTGCGTGATCCTACATTACTCCATCGATTCCTATAGGTACGTCTTTTAGAATGAAAATTTGGTTTTATTACATATTTTCACATCCCTAGAAGTTCCAATCATGTATTTGATGCCTACGCTAATTATGTTTTAGATTGGCATTTGTCACATTAATAAAGTAAATAAAACCATTAAATCAATGTACACGTTGTAAGATATGAGTAAAGCCAAAGATCCCTCTTTATATATTTCAAAAAATATGGTGTTTATATTACAAAATTGGGGCTAAAACCCTCAAAATACATATACAATCGATATACATATCCCATGACATCTACTCTTTTGGCGCCAGATGCATATCATGATATAAAACCACGACGTTTGCGAGACGCCAGAAGAGTCATACCCATGTTCTAGGTACACCAATAACTTGCCATTGCATGGATTTAGGTAGATCATCTACCTGAACCATAGGAATCCTCTATGTCAAACGAGACAGGTTTCCCTGCACGTTCTGTAGGACTCTCTCCACTTCTCCTACCACTGCCTCATCTCCCCAGTGCCTCCATCTATGTCGTAGGAATCCCTTTGGCCTTTGTGGACCCACATCTGCAATCACACAAGTATCTACTTAATATTCAAACACCATACAAAAATATTTTTGTTTGCTTAAATACAAAAATACAAAAAAATGAAATATGTAAAAACTTTTACCTATGGTGCCGTCGGCGGCTCCTGGTGGAAGCGACATATATGGGTCCCCTCTGAAATTGATCCCCGCATATGGATATTCATCCAGATAAATGATTTGTCTCCACCACCAGAAGAAAAATTCATCATTGTAGGGTGTCGCCACCTTGATCCATCATGCCATGGCTAGATCACGTGGTCGTCTAGGAAGGATCTCCACTCTGGGTCCCAGACCTAGAACCCGCTCGAAAAAGAAGCTGCAAAGGATAGAGTAAAACCCAAAGTTTCTCTTACCCCCCTGCTTGCACTCTGTCAACTGACCTTTCATATTGGTCAGCAGTGAGGTACACTAATCGTAGACAATGGGTCTCACACACTCCAATGCGTAAAACATACGTGGCCTCGATGCTTGATGCAACGAGGCCAAACATATAATCCTGGTAAGCACAAGCATAATGATATTCAGGCTGAGGTTACTTATAGCTCGGATGGGGACTTGAATTCCCACCATGGGAGTCCTGCAACACAGTGGGCTTCGATATACTCTTTGATATTCATCCCACTCCCCACTCCACATGACTTGAGGTTCACAACCTCTCCTTGGTGTGAAAGACCAGTTAAGAAGTAGATGTCCTCTACTTCGATCCTTAATGGTTGTCCATCAAGGATAAATCTCTCACTATCGAGATCCCAATAGCCCACCAACTTTTCCAACAACCTCACTTGGGCTCTCATTCCCTTGAGAGCCCAAAACTTGTATAAACCACATATTTTTAGAGCTTCTTGAGCCACTAGATCCCCATCCACTGCTGCATCTACCTCTTCATGCTCACACTCTCTCCATTCCAATGCCATCCTGCAAAAAATAAATCAATTTTGAGTTAGAAACCCCTCTTTTTTTCCTTTTGTGTACATATACACGACTTTACTTGCTCATAGTCATGGGTATGGGTTTATATACGTCCCCTGTGGTTCACACAGAGGCGTATATCTAGTCGTATACATGAGCTATTAAGAGAAACCCGTGTATACCGAAAACCCCAAGTTGCACCCTAAAAAAATAACAAAATAGAACCTAATTAAAAAATGTAAACCAATGAATTTGAAGAGGATGGGATGAAGAGTTACATGATCCAGACAGTTCGTGATTCCGTTGCCTATCGCTCTCGTAATCGTCGTTTGAATCTTGGAGGTATTTTAGTCCAAATTGCACTGTTTGGGTAAAAATCAAAATGATACAGTAATTTGTGATTTTATTACTATTTATAAGCTATTTTTACCCACTTGATATAGTTTCATGCTATTTTTTCACCTAACGGACTAATTCAAGAATGGTTCTAAGCTGGTTTTTGCAGTTTTGACTCGGTTTTCTTGCAGATTTCAATGTCATAGTTGGCCATTTGTCTCCTCAGGAAGATATATTCATAACATAGCATATAAGATAGGTATCTACTCCATCACACATTTTTCATTATCCTTTGAATACCTCTTTTTACACCTTAGGGACAAACCCATTTATTGCGACGCATAACCCCCGATCTGTTATTAATAGCGTCATTAATAAATGGTAGAGACTTACCAAACATGGGTACCCTAGTTAGAACCTCTTTTTCATTTGGTGCCCATGTCAAGTTTTTCCTTAGGACCAGGAGTCCATTATAGTTCAATACATGACTGTATAATGAACCTCATTTCTCATTCATGCACATGCGGCCTTATTACCCACGGACTCCCAAAAACGAATCTTAGTTAAGCTCTTTTCTGACTCGTCTAAAAACTAAAAATATTGTCGAGTGATTTGTCCCTTTCACGCTTGTTAAAGTTGTATTTGAAAGGTCATGAGTCTTAGTTAAGCTCTTTTCCGACTCACTACCAAAACTTGAAAAGATTGCCGAGTGAAATTGTCTTTTTCACACTCGTAAATTGGATTTTAAAAGACGTCTATTTGGCACAGGTTTAACCCTTTTTCACACCAAGTAGACTAAAATATATAAAAAAGGACATTTTTTGGTGTAATATGTGATTGCATATCATGCCCTCGCTTGCAATATTGATCCTTTATCCGGTTCTTTCTTTGCATTATAAACTATTGCCTAAGTAGTTTGCATCCTCAACCAAGCAGAGACTTGTTTATATCCTTCGCAATTTGACACCCTATACCCTAGAGGGAACATCACCCCGAGTGTCCATCTCCCGCATGCATTCCCTTGCATTAATCATAGGTACGTTCCACTGTTGGAACTAGTTTTTCTTACTTGCGACACTCGTTCCCTCCTCTGTATCATAGCATTCATTTTTTATGAAAAAAAAAAAGACGGGCGTGAAGGGAGTACTATATTGTAATTGGCAATAGTCATGTCGCATTTGAATAGAGAACAAAGTTATTGAGTCCTTGTGTCATCATAATTTTGGTTTTAGCATGGCCTTAGGAAGCTGATCTCGCTACAGAGTTTTCTCTACTGACTGGTTACTCTTCCAGTCCCTATAGAAAACATTATGGATGCATCCTGCATCTAATTGTCACATCATTGAGTCCATGCTGCTGGAGTCCACCATATGTCTCATGCTCTTGTTCAATGGAAGTCTATCAACCTGTGTCGGCCACTCCTCAGAAATATTGACTTCGCATGTCGGCCATACCCTCAGTTTTGTCTCAGAATCACATGATACTTTGGTCTTATCATGCACCCTGGCCCTACTTTCATCATTGGTAGGTCACCTTGAACCCAACAATCGACACTTCATCATTGGTCGTTGACTAGGTGGTTTCCCTTGTGTTCGAAGGAAAGACATCTATTCACACTTTGGGATTCGTGCAGTGTCTTGGATACCATTAGCCTTATTGGTGGTTTCCTCACCTTTGTTAGCAGTTTTTCATCATTGGCTGCTATTCAGAGGGTATTTTTCGTGTACCGCTTGCATTTGGCACATGTGGAAGATGCACAGGGTTGTTGGTTCGTGAACATGTTCTTCATCCGATCTCCACCAAATCATGAAGCTACTTTTTTGTTTTTCGTGCTGACTGATGAGATATGCCTCAATTCTCTCCTTTCAGTGGGTCTCTTTCCATCGACTTCAACTCATTTATTCTGGATATGGGACCTAGAGTTTTATGAGTACCTTGAGGCTTGCAGTCATTAGTGGCAGGCTCTCTCTCCATTGACAGATGAGAATACATCAATGTCTCTTGATCAATGGATTTCTTAAGCGTTCGACACCAACTCCTTTATTCACACTTGTAGAAATGTACTCGGTGCCTTGATGCCTACTTTCATTATTGATAGGTTGTCTCACATTTGTTAACGATATACCTCAATGACCATTAATCAAATGATGTCTCATCGTGTTTGATATCAACTCATTTATTCACATGATGTAGACTTTCACCCTTGGTGGATAGTGTAGAAGACTTGAATACATCACTATGTGGCTGTAGCTTTCTTGAGCTGTTGCTTCCCCTTCATTGGAATAGTACCGATTTGAATTTAGTGATCATGGGATATCAGATTCTACTCCGTGGTATACAGATATCTTCAGATTGATTTTGAGACTAGTTTCATTGGGCCTTGTTCATGACTATGACAACTTTTGGCATGTAACCGCATTTGTATTTTCCTATTCATGTCCATGAACACTTGTTTGGTATATTTTCCACATGGATCTACATTGTATTCTTGGCAGCCATGTATGCAAAGTTAGTACATAATGTAATGAGTAATTGAGTTCATCCAACTGGTTCTCTACCACTCCACTTCTGGGTTATTTATAATGTATTTTGGCCATCACAGATACTCCTTTGATCTCACACATTAGGGGGCATCTGTTATAGAAATATTTTCCTCACCATTTCTATCTTGCACAGAGGGCCTTTTTCCATTTCCCTTTGCAGACTTATCATCCCCTTTTGATGAATCCAAAGCTAAAAATATACATTTTTCCACATTATATGCTCCCTATATGATATTCAAGATGCGTATACTCTTGTTGATCCACTACAGTCTGCATACATCATGATTTGTGCTAGAAAATACAAAATGAGGTCGAGTTTCCATGTCACAACAAGAGATCTTTGATCCCTGGCCTTCCATATACTGGAAACGTTCCAACTCGACCCTTCAGTTGCATCCTAAAGGCTATAAGAGCACAATTTCGACCTATGGAAAAGAAGGAGAAAGAATTCAACTTTGAGAGCAAATTTACTCTGGAGAAATTACTTCATATTGAGTCTGCATCCCTCTGTCCCTCAAGTCTGAACATAGTGTTTAGCCCCCAAGCTCTTTCCCTATTGTTTAGAGGACCTCATTGCCTCTTTCCTATGAGCTTGCCTTTGGTGGAGGATTGAAGTGGTGGAGACCCAGTTGGAATGAACTTGGTTTCTTGGTTTCAAACTGTACCGACACGAAAGTATGTATCGTTGTCACTTCTGCTGATCAATTATTAATAGAAATACTCCTTTCATGTCCTATTAATAGCTTGCAAATATATGATTATTATCCATGGGCGTGTTTGTAATGTTTATTAATGGATTATGCTATCTGATGTGCTAACCCCTTTTATATTGTCACTATATACTTGATCTTCTTGTTTTTCGAGAACTTCTTGTAGGTATAAAGCTTTGGTTCAAAGTGCTCAACAGTGGAACATCATCAAACATTGGATCGAGGTAGGCCTCTTTCTTATATTGCACATTAGTTATATAGAATATGTTGGAATTGAGTTGATTTCTGCAATCATACCTGTCTGTTGTGGTTTACCCTTGGCCATAGAGAGTTGTTCCCTTGTAACATCCATCATGCCAACATTGGTTTCAAACAGTTAATAGTTGATCTCTTCTATGCTAACTCCCTCACATGTATAAATCAATTTTTGGATGATGACCAATTGGTTTTATTTTATGCATTGAAGAGTGCGAACTAATGGATTAGGGAAGTTTGGGGACCCAAGGGAGGCTCCTCAACTAGAAAATACCCCAACTAGTGCACAAGGCCCAAGAGAGGTCATAACTGGTAAGGGAGGAACCTAAATGTGTTGGCCAAAGCAACTACCATAGATAGACATATGACCAAGGAAGGATAAACACAAAATAGGGCTGCATGATGGCACTAGAAATCACATGGAAAGACATAATCACACATCTAGACTAAGGTAAAGGACTCAAAATGAGGGGTTTCAACACACTATGATCCATCACTAGGAGGACCTAAGTGTTTTCCTAGTGTAGGTTGTGTATGGGAAATGCACCATGAAATACTCTACACACCAATATGCGATGGGATATGTGTATGATCAATATGAAGTGTAGAAACCATACAATATGAAGTTTAAAAACCATAAACCAAGTTTCACCCCCATTGCATGAGATATACTTCATAGAATAGAATAGAAACAATTTGCATGAAGAATATTGAAAGGAAAAGAAACGATTGAAGACAAAGAAAATAAGGTGACACAAATTGGAAAAGAAAATATGCATAAGAAAATAGGAGGGTACTCATGAGAAAACTTTGCTCGAGCAAGTACCTTGACATAAGGATGGAATTCACCACATGATAATTCTTTGCTTGATAACCATCATGGGAACCCAACATGCCCCTATATCGATGAAAAGTGGAAATACACATGGGTTTCCCACGGGAATATTCTTGCAAACAATGCTAACAAAGAGAAAAGAGAGGTGATAAGAATTAATTCATGACAAATAAGATATGCTATGAGAGGATGGAGAAGAATGTCTACCTACCACTTGATTAAGAAAGAAATAAGTACAATATGAAAGTAAATGAAAAAGTGAAATAGAGGAAGGTAGAGAGCATGATATATGCACTTACCTAAGTATTGATGATTGCATGTGAAATCATGTTGGGACATGCTATAGAAGAAGTTTTTATTTTAATATGATAATATGGCTTGCCCCATGTACACCTACGAGACAAACAATGACTTGAACACGATGTCAAAATTTTTCCTGAATGGAGGAAACGAATATAGGTGACAACTGGATCAAAGGGAGCAGGGAAAGGAGGCAAGAGTATGAGCCTACTTTGAGTGGAGTAAGAGAGAATACGAGGAAAAGTGACAAAAGATTGTGTCCTGTCCTCCCCTTAAAATTCCAAATGTGAATATGCTTTTAAGTAAAAGAACACAAACACATGTATTGTTAATAAATAATCTAACACATAAGTTGAAACTAGGGAATTACTTAAATTGAAATTAGGGAATCACTTGCGAACTTTATGAAACTTTATGCAACTTATGCAACTATGCAACTATATGCAAGTTTATGCAACTATGAAACTTATGCAACTTATGCAACTATGAAAGTTATGCAACTTATTGCAACTACACAACTTTATGCAACATGCAACTATGCAACTTATGCAACTTTATGAAACTATGCAACTTATGCAACTATGCAACTTATGCAACTTTATGCAACTTATGCAACTATGCAACTATGAAACTTTATGCAACTTTATGCAACAATGCAACTTATGCAACTTTATTCAACTTATGCAACTTTATGGAACTTATGCAACTTTATGCAACAATGCAACTTATGCAACTATGAAACTATATGAAACTATATGCAACTATGCACCTATATGCAACTTATGCAACTATATGCAACTGTGAAACTATATGCAACTATATGCAACTTTATGCAACAATGCAACTATATGCAACTTTATGAAACTATATGCAACTTTATGCAACTATATTGCAACTATATGCAACTTTATGCAACTTATGCAACTATATGAAACTATATGCAACTATATGAAACTGTATGCAACTTATGCAACTATATGCAACTATATGCAACTATATGGAATTTATGCAACTATGCAACTATATGAAACTATAAAAGAGAAGACTCACACCCCAAAGCATACCAAGATAAAAATAATGGGATGCCAAGTATGATATGAATCAAGTAAACAAGGATCCCGGTAAGTTTCTTACATACAATAGAATCAAGTATATTCTCCAAGCAAAACATGGGTTCCCTAAATATTTGTTCGCTAACTTATCTTCTCATTTTTTCGAGTGTTGGTACCACAAACTTATATTCACACGATACCTTATCTTCTTGTTTTAACGAGTGTAGGTACCACCAAATAGGTATCTATCGGATATATCTTCCTCAAGTGATGATCAAGATATACTAAGAGAGGTTGAAAGTGAGACATGTTGTACTAAATCTACCGGTTCTAGATCAACTAAATCTGAAAAGGTAAGGAAAAGATTTCGTATACGCATGCAATTTTTTATTGCCAATGAAGGGTCATGTAATTATGATGCTGAGAGCATAGGTAACATTGAGTTTCCCTTGAGGTATAGACATCTAGTGCAACGATGGGCACCTAAGGAGCTACCTGAAGTGGACACAGGTTTCTTCATCAGTGGGAGGATGTATCACATTGCTCCTTCGTCCTTACATGGATTGAGGTTATTTTTCATGGATGGCATAAGGGTTGGCTATGGCACTGTAACTAAATTTATGGATTATTTCAGAACATTATACAAATACAATCACTGGTTGATGTTGGTCTGATATACGCGAAGTATGTGGAGATACAGATTTCCCGCAAATTATATACAACTAGTAGATAACAATCAAAATAAAGGGGCAACTATGTATATTGATGGAAGGGAAAAAGATACTGGAAACATTGTGGGATTTACAAATAGTACATGACCAGTGGAAAAAACTAAGAAACCAAATTGCATATTTGAGGGATGCGAAGGAAATCATATATTTGTATGTGCAACAAAAACAATAGTTCCAGGTGAAGAGTTGTTGATCGATTACAACTTAAATCGAATAGATGGAGGGGGTGTGACTATGGGGGTAAATATCTTACATACCATTCAACTCAACCTTTGATCAATCATTGTTATAATTTATTGCTGCAATATTTCAATTTTTTACAACATATATTTCATTTTTAATTATTTATTTTCTGATATTACTGCAATATTTCATTTTTTTAATGTTACAATTACTTTCATAACTCTTGTTGATTAATTTATTGTGTCAAAATCTATCCAGGGTGACCGTGGAAAGACACCCACTATGCCTCAGCAGGTAAATGTTAAATACAGTAACAATGTATGACTACAACAACTAAATTTTTGAAATTTCATTATTTTTTTTTTTTGATATTACCACAATATTTCATTTTTTTAATGTTACAGGTGAATTTCATAATTTTTGTTGATTGATTTATTGTGTCAACTTCTGTCCAAGGTGACTGTGGTCGAAAATCACCCGCTACATCTGTCCAGGGTGACCGTGGAAAGGCACCCACTGTGCCTCAGCAAGTAAATGTTAAATACAGTAACAACATATGACTACAACAACTAAATTTATGAAATTTCATTATTTTTTTTCTAATATTACTGCAATATTTCAATTTTTTAATGTTACAGGTGAATTTCATAACTTTTGTTGATTGATTTATTGTGTCAACTTCTGTCTAGGGTGACTGTGGCCGAAAATCACCCGTTACATCTGTCCAGGGTGACCATGGAAAGGCACCCGCTGTGCCTCAACAGGTAAATGTTAAATACATTAACAACTTATGACTACAACAACTAAATTTCTGAAATTTCATTATTTGTTTTTTGATATTACTGCAATATTTCATTTTTTTAATGTTACAGGTGAATTTCATAACTTTTGTTGATTGATTTATTGTGTCAACCTCTGTCCAGGGTGACTGTGGTAGAAGATCACCCACTACATCTGTCTAGGGTGACTGTGGAAAGGCACCCGTTGTGCCTCAGTAGGTAAATGTTAAATACAGTAACAAATTATGACTACAACAACTAAATTTATGAAATTTCATTATTTTTTTTTGATATTACTGCAATATTTCATTTTTTAAATGTTACAGGTGAATTTCATAGCTTTTGTTGATTAATTTATTGTGTCAACTTCTATCCTGGGTGACCGTGGTTGAAAATCACTTGCTACATCTATCCAGGGTGATCGTGGAAAGGCACCCATTGTGCCTCAACAGGTAAATGTTAAATACAGTAATAACTTATGACTACAATAACTAAATTTCTCAAATGCTAAAGTTCATCTCATTAATTTTATTCATCAATGTATTGTAGCATGGTCAACGTGGGAAGGCACCCACTGAGGATATTGATGAGGATGGAATATTTTATTCCACTTACCCAATAACAACTGTAGCGAAGGCCTTGAAGAAGGAAAACATAGAATATCTAGGTTTTATTAGCAAAAGACCCCTGACACAGGAGGGCAGGGCAAGAATTGTAGAGCTACAAAATATAATAACTAATTTTTGGGTAAGTGACATCTTCACATATTTTTATCAGCTATGACAATTTCATATCCATTTTTTTGTTTTATATTTTCTATATGATATGATAAAGTAAATTTTTTTCGTTTTTAGGAGTTTTTAAACCCCGTGCACCGGGAACCTTCTAATCCTGCAATTGGTATAGGTAGCAGTGATGGTCCAATGCAACAAAAATGTCGACATAGCAAAGTACAAGTGATGATTTTTGAGCCTCCTGAGGTTCCCCTCGAATCCATTAATGAGAACAATGATTTTGACCGGCATGACACGTTGGAGCATGATGAGCCAGAGCCTGGGACTCCACATGACTCCGGAGATGAACGTACTATAGATGGAGAGGAAACTATTTTGCATGGAGCAGAACGAATTAAAAGCACCAAATCACTAGATGTCACCTTTCTGGTGGATGACGCATGTGTTCCAATCAAGATTCATAAGATTGCAGGTAATTGTTAATTAATTGATTCACTTTTATCATGAAATTGAAACTGACATTTGTTGAGATTATTATAAATTAATGGATAACACGTTTCTGCAGGAAACAATGTTTTCCATAGAAACTTAAATGACAAAGCATTGGAGCTATTTGGCCCTACCATTCACACACCGTGGAATGGCCAAGATAGCAAAAATAAATATGATTTGATAGACCACATGGTAAACTTGTTCGGCAACACTTTCAACAAGAAAGTGGTTACAAAGTTAGCCAACGAGAATTTAAAATATACTAGGGCCCAATATAGGGAGAAATTGCAATTAGACCTCAAGCACGAGCACCCTCCCATGGTTCCAGAGAAAGAGTGGAAGTCCCTGATAGAGGATGCAAAGGAGAAATTTAAAAAAAAAGAAAGGAAGACATCCACGAGCTGGTCAAGCAAGGTACAACACATGTCATATTATTAGTGAAATATGCTCATTTATGTTTTTCTTCTCGTTTTAAGTAACAATTCAGATATCTATTTTTTTTCAAAAATTCCATATGTAGGCTACTAGACACCTCCAAAGAAACCAAGGCTAGAATCGAAAAGCACGGGAAACATAAACTAGGTCAGGGTGGCTATGGAAAACTAAAAGCCCAAATCGTAAGATTTAAATGATTAACTGTGGTTAATATTTATTTAACGGTAGCAAACAAATATATGTTTTTGTTATTGGTATTTTTAATGGTGTTATGCATTGCAGTTAAATATGTTCGACACTATTTCCACCGAGGAGGACCTAAAACTTGGTTACAAGCACGATTTTAAAAGTGTGATTGAATATAGGAAAAGATTGGGGCAGACTCCATTCTCCCTAGCCACGTAGGTAAATAAAATGAATAAGGAAACTACAATAGCATGCTTGTAAAGTCTATTCATATTTAATTATATCACCCTTAACTAAGTATTTATGTTTGTTTTCAAGCAACAATGAAACCGCAACAGTGAATCTAGCGGTATTCAACAGACACCACGTCATACAAGGGTGCACATCTCTAATGATAGTGGGGAGCATAGTACCCATTCCGGTATGTATGCTTTAGAATTAGAAATATTTACTGTGATTGTAGATATTTATTTCCTGACTTATACTTATATATTATCTTCTCAAAATTGAAGATCATGTAGCTC
>SNQJ01S0020720.1:20597-38851 GCA_010110895.2 Picea sitchensis | reverse complement strand
TGTAAATGTATATTGTAATTTCATAGTAAATTTGGACCATTCATTATAAGGTCACAGATCCGACAGTAGAAGTTATGTTAGGGTTTTTTTTCCCTAGAAGGCAACCCTCTTTTATGAGGGAAATGTATTGTGGCTATGTATCATTGTGAATATTGTATTATGAGTGAGGATACCATGAGAGAAAGAAGAGGAAGTTACATCCAGTGTGTTGTAGTTTGTATCCCTTCATTTGTTGGATAATAATAAAGGAAGGACCTGGAAATTTCTCCAATGGACATATCCCACATTGAGTGAACCACATATATTTGTGTCTCTATTGTATTGTGTATCTTCTGTGTTTTATTTCCACATTTTTTTTATTTTATTGCTTCGCAATCCTATTTTTCTAACATGCATTTGTAGAAAGAACAACTCACTACCCCCCATAAGAAGATCATACCACTGAGATATGGGCCTTACACCATCACAAATATTTTGGATCAAAATTATTTCAAATTGTGTATTCCTCCTTTCCTTGGTTTACATCCAATATTTAATGTGGATCTGCTTCGACCATATTTCCCACCTCTACTAGACACCTTGGAGGTGGTTGAGAAATTGTCTCCTACATAAATCAATCCTGATTACCTTGAGTAGGATACAATGCATTAGATCATGGACACCAAGATGAAAGGCAACCACTAGTAGAGCATCGAACTCTATTAATTTTTCAAAGTGGGGCAACTTCTTCCACGAGGCAAATGGATCACCCAGATTCAAATCCAACAAAAGTTCCCCCATCTACTATGGGAACTTGACTCAATGGGGACCATTAATTCCTAAGAGGGGAGGATTGATCCAAGTGGATATTGGTGGCCACCCACCTCTTCCATTTGCTCAAAATGGTTTTCCATATTGGCAGTCTTGTTATGATTTTCTGGGACTTTCTGGGGCCATTTTGAGGCCCTAAACAATGCTTTTTGAGAAGGGACAAGGGTCTTGGTTTATCTTTGGAAAACCTAGGCCATGATTTTTTATTTATAGTAAGTTAGATCTTTTCAACGAGCTACTATGTACACCAAACAAAGATTGTATGAGAAATTTACACTACTAGAAAGTCGATGTAGAAACTAGCACCCAAAAATACCTTATGGCGTTTCAAAAATACCTTTTGGAACTTCACCTCCTAGGTTTAGGGTTTTGTACCTTTAGGGTTGATCTGGGATATTTTCGTCATGTGACTTATTAAAGAATTGTATTAAATGAGCATAAACTAAAGTACACCATAAAGAAGGAAAAGCTCAAAAGGAAAGAGACATAAACATGCAATATGAACACAAAAACTTGATAACGGAGTTCGTCCCTGGTAGAATACATCTTCGGGTCCTTCTCTCAAATGGGTAGGTATTTTTATTAACTCCACAAAATAATTGGGAAAAATACATAAGTATACCTCATTATAGAGTTAATATACAAAAGATTTTCTGAGATCAGAAAACTAACATTACCACTTCATTCGTGGCGTCGAATTACCTAAAAATGATTGTCTCCACGCCTCGATATGAGTCTGGAACTTTCATCCCCAAGAGACACCCCTGCCTTGGTTTTTGTGCATGCCTCTATAATTAATAACTGGGAAAAATCTTGAAATGGGTGCCCTGTCTCGAAATCCATGCCAAAATCCGTACGGGCACACCCTTGGTTCTCCTCCCTCTTGTACACTAGCAGAGCCCCCTTTAAATAATATTTTGTGGGAAGTTAGGAATAAATGAAGTGGTTGGTGCACCGTTTAGTGGGGATATTTTAAGGTTGTATGTTGGCGGAGGTCCTGGGATTGAATCCCGTAGACTCCCCTTTTAACACATAGTTATAAGAAATTTTTGGCAGTCTTGCCAAGTTTGGCAGGCGACTGCTAAAATGGTGGATGGTTTGGAATATGGCGTAAATGCTACCAGTATTGGCAGAGATTCTGGCTAGAATGGTGGATATGCCATATATGGAGTGTGGTTGCATGGATTAACACATAACCATTGGCTGGGCCGAGGGTCTATCCCCTTTTCTTTTTCTCCCACATAGAACATTATTAAACTTAAACAAAATTTGTTTCATATTATAGACAAGGACTATGTAGTGGCATGTTGGCTAGCGTGGAGTTGTAAGGCCTTTGGGCTAAGAGGTTATGATTTTGACTCCCGTCATCTCCAATATAGTTTTTAATGAGCTGTAATGTAAGAGACCAATGGGGGGTTGTGATGTGCCATCCTCTCATTGGTTGTCCTCTTCCACGTGTCAACCAAAGACTGGACCACATAACATGCCACATGTACCTGTAAGAACCTGCCATGTATACCTATAACATTGTGCCACATCTACCTGTATGAACGTACCACATGTCACCCTTGCATTGGTGACACATGTCACCTTGACCTTTGACTTTTTGACCAAGTTTGACCTGAACTTTGACCGCTTATATCTTTTGATCCATAACTACATTTGACGATTCATTTGCGCCATTAGAAATCTTGTGACACACTCTTCACGGCCATGTCATTTTAACTAAGTTTTGGGAACTTTGAAATTTTTCCCTTTCTCTATCTGTTGCAGCCATTCTAAGTGTCCTCAGTTGCCTCTGCAAGTTATGAGTTGTTCTTAGCCTTATCTAGATCCTTTTTGGATCACGCCTTTCCAATGAGAGCTTTTTGGACCACCAAAAGCTTTCATCAATCAACTGGTATGTGAGGGAAGAGTCCCCTCACTTTGTCCTTCTCAATCCACTTTGCCTTGCTTGGATGTGTGCCCTTTAAGCCTACTCAAAGATAATCAACATCACCCCTGTGTGAATTCCTCGTTCTTCTGTCTAGGATGATATCTTCCTGTAACTCATCCAAGTACTCAGGTGGAAAATCATCAACTAAAGGTATTGAAATTTCCTCATCCTGATCCATGATCATGGGAGGTTAAAAAAGTTTCAATTTCTCTACGTTCACAATGGAGTAAATCTGCATATACGGTGGAAGATCTAAACGAAAATCATTAGTGTCTCTTTTCTCCAAGATAGTGAAGGTTCCATATTGGATGGGCTTGAGTTTCTTGCCTTCACCCTTCAATCATTCCTTGTTGATGTGAATCCATACCCGTTCTCCAACCTGGAACTGATGATCAGCCCTGTGCTTGTCATACCGAGCTTTATACTGTGCTTGACTTTTCTCCAACTATTCCTTGATTGCCTGGTGTATCTGTTGGATCCTCTGGATGAAATTGTGGGCTCCATCCTCTGTTCGTTCTTCATTCACATTGGTATCTCTCCCATACATCAAGTCCAAAGGAACCTTTGGTAGGTACCCAAAACATGTCTCAAAAGGTGAACTCTGAGAAGACGAATGTAAATCTCGGTTATAAGCATGTTGTACATAGGGTATTTGTTCATCCCATAACTTAGGATGCTTGCTGCAATAGCCTCGAAGAAAAAGTACCATTGTTCAGTTTACCACCTCTGTTTGTTCGTCGGTCTGTGGATGAAAAGCAATGCTCCTCTTCAATTTTGTGTCCATCATTCTCCACAAGCTAGTCCAAAAATCCCTAAGGAATCAAGTATCTCGATTCGAGACAATGAACGTGCATAACCCAAAGTGAACCCAAACATGTTGAAAGAAGAGATTAGCAGTTTGCTCAGCAGTGATCTGCTTTTTACATGGCATCAAGATACACATCTTGTTGAACCTATCCACTACAACATACAAATAATCATGACCCCCTCTGGTCATTGGTAAAACCCCTACAAAATCCATGGAAATGATTTCCCATGGATGGGATGGAACAAGAAGTGGCGAGTATAGACCCAATTTTCTATTAGTGGGCTTACAAGTATAACACATCACACACCCCTTTACATATTTAGTTACAATTTCTTTCATTTGAGGCTAATAAAAAAACCTTTGGAAATGAGCCATATTTTTTCGTACCCTAAAATTCTGAGACACAAGAGAAGTATGAGATTTTCATATTAAATGGACTCGTTCACTTGTAGGAATACATAGCTTCCCAAGATGATAGATAATTTTCCCTGTAGAAAATAGTTCTCTACCATTGCACCATGGGTTAGCTTCTCATATACTTCTTTAAAATATTCATCGATGGCATATTCTTCTACATAGATATCATGAGATAAAGAAGCATTCTTCAAAATAATATAAGCAACAATAGGAGGTCTAGAAAGCATATCAACTACCTTGTTACTTGTACCCTTCTTGTACTTGATTACCAAATGAAATTGTTGCAAAAATCCCATCCATCTGTAGTGTTGAGATTGTTGTAGTTTGGTCTGTGCTTGGAGATACTATAAGGGCTGGTGATCTATATGTATAATTGTTTCCTTCCCTAACAAGTAGTGCTTCCATTTCTTTACGCTTTGAACTAATGCGTACAACTCTTTATTATATGTAGGATAGTTAACAACAGCTTGTTTAAATTTTTTAGAGTGATAACATATAGGCTTATGATATTGCATCAATACTGCACCTATAGCGTATCCACTGGCATCAGTATTGATCTCAAAAGGTTGTTGAAGATTCAGTGGTGCTAGTACTAGTGCGGTACTGATCTTCTCTGTCAAAGTGTCGAAAGATTTTTGTTGCTTTCCTTCCCACTGAAAAGTGTTCTTCACACTCGTTAAGGCATGCAAAGGAGATGCTATAAAGGAGAAGTTGGGAATGAATCTCCTCCAATACTGAACTACACCCAAGAAGCTTCGGATCTCAGTTACACTTTTTGGCTCAGGCCATTTTACAATTACTTCAATTTTGGAAGGATCAATTTTCAATTGTCCTCCTCCTACGATATGACCTAAGTATACAAGTGCAGTATTGCCAAATTCACATTTAAACATTTTTACATACAACTTTTCCCTTTGCAAAGTATCCAATACCTTCTTTACATGCCTCACATGTTCATCCCAAGTCTCGCTAAAAACAAGAATGTCGTCTAAATACAAAATCACAAAGTCATCTAGGAAAGGCCTGAATACACCATTCATCACATGCATGAAAGTTTCCAGAGCATTACAAAGACCAAATGACATAAATAACCACTCAAACAATCCTTGTTTGGTTTTAAAGGCAGTCTTCCATTCATCCTATTCCATGACCCTGATTTGATGATATCCACTGCGCAAATCCAACTTAGTGAAATAAACAACATTCTTCAACTAATCAAGTAAATCATCTATGCGAGGAAGAGGGTATCGACTTTTCACCATGATTTTATTTAAAGCTCGATAATCGACACAGATTCGACATGTGCAATCCTTCTTTGGCACCATCATGATTAGAGAACCACAAGGAGATGAACTGGGCCTGATGACCCCTTGATCCAATAATCCCTATACCTTCTTCTTGATCTTTTGCATCTCCACAACTGGCATCCTGTACATGCCCACATTAGGAAGAGGGGAATCCTACTGAAGATGCATCTCATGTTGGATTTCCCTCTTAGGAGGTATTCCATTCAGTTCTTGGAAAATATCATCATACTTAGAAACAATATAAATTAATTCCTTTCTATGAGATGGATCACACCCTTGGAAAGCATCGGATGTCCCGACATATTTCTCTTTGACAACCATGAGTACATATCTCTTATTAGTGGTTATGAGTCATTTCATTTGTCCTACACTAACAAGTGTTGTATTTACCCTCATGCTGTGAGCTCTAACAATATATTCCACTCCCCCCTTAGTAAGGTGGTATTTTCTCTCATGACGAAAGAAGACTTCTTTTCTATCATAAAGATAAGGACTCCCCAACACTATGCCACATATATCAAGTGGTAAAACATCCAAATCCAATTCATCAATCAACTTTAAAGCAATAGAAAATCTGATCCTACATTGTTTGGTGAAATTAAGTTTTTCTTTATCACATAACCAACCAAGAAGATAAGGCTTTAGATGTGGTTTCATTTCAAGACCCGTCTTCTTGACAAGTGCTTCAGATATTAAGTTTACTTGGGAACCTAGATCAAATAATGTATCTATCTTAGTATGTTTAGATAGAAATTGTATATGAAATAACTCATTCCTCTTTCGTTCATCAACATGAGATTCATCATTGGAATTTGAAATAGCATGAAGGGAATATTTACCTTGTACTCCAACTGCTATGATCTTTCCTTCATCTCCTGAATCAAAACCAAGATCTTGCTTCTCTATAGCAATGGTCTTTGTGTTCCCCTTTCCACCGAACTATTTCGGTTTCTTTTCTAGATGCAATTTCCAACAATGTTCTTCATCGTGACCACTCTTCTTGCAATGAGTGCAAAATGGTTTTCCTCCTTCTCTCGTTACTGTAGCGGTCTTCTTGTCCTTCCTTTTTAAATTCTTGAAAGTATTTTGTGGGAAATTGGAAGGTTTCTTCGTGGAATCTTCTTGAACATGTTTCCCCCTGCTATCACAGTGAGTGGCTTGCACACAAATTTCGTCAAGACTAGTGGGATTAAACAAGAGAAAATTATGATGAATATAACTATGAAGTGCACCAATACACTTCATTAAAGTCTCATAAGAATCCGAAGGAATATTCAACGCAAGAGATTTCTTCCTAAATTCTTCTGCAAAAATTTGTACAGTTTGACCTTTACTTTGCCTTAAAGTTTTCCATTCTATCATCGCTTTATGTAAATACCCTAATGGATAGGACTAATTCCTTATCTCTAATTTAAATTCTGACCATGAGGAAAGAATATTACCACACTTACTCATGTCCTAAAGATTTCTCTCCCACCACATGAGAGCGGTGCCTTCCAACTGAAGAGAAGCCAGTTGCACTTTAACTTCTTCTTCGTCAATATGCTGAACACGACAATATACTTCAACCTGTTAGATCCAATTGTCTAGTTTTTCAGGATTAGCATCTCCATTAAACATACGTAAAACAAACTTTACATCAATATTTAATAATGGTTTATTAATAGAGGCTTTATGGATAGAATGTTGAGAGTGATGAGAATGCTCAGAGGAAGAAGAACTAGAACTTGAAGGTGAAGATGGAGGCTCAGGAGGGTCTCCTCTAGCCCCTTGGTTTACTGAAGCATCATCATCTGGTGGTGCTTCCTTTCTGTAATATTCAAGATATAAAAAGTATGCAGAACATAAATAAAATGCTAGCAATGGTAGATAAGAAACAATATAACCATAATAACATCACAATAATACATAAAATATATCAGAATAACACCAGAAAGAGCATTTTGATTCTGAGAGCAATGTTCACTTGCCTCTTCGAGGGGGCAACCTCCAGTTGAGTAGAGCTCTATTACAATAATATCCAAGACAACAGTTCTCATGCCCTTGACTCCTATTTATACTAAATATGTCTATCAAAAGAACCATCTAGCGGAAGATCCTTCTAGAAGCGGAAGCTTCTATTAGGTCTTTTTACATTCGAATTATTCTTCCTTATTGCTAGGCCTTATTAATATTGACCTTTATTACATCGAAATATATTAATTTACCTACTCGATGGGTTAGGTCCCTAACATGTCCTCCTCCTTAAAAAAAACCTTCTCCTCAAGGCTTGAGATGTGGAAATTGTTGTAGAATGGTAGTTGGTTCCCAAGTGGCATTTGCTGGGGTTGTATCTTTCCACAAGACTAAAACTTCCTCGATGGTTCACTGACACAGGCAATGCTCACGCTGGTCCAAAACTGCTTCTGACTATAGCCAAATGGAGCCTTCTTCATCCAACTCGGGAAGGCTGGTTTGAGTTTGGAACTTAGTTCCAATCACCTTCTTTAAGTAGGAAACATGAAAAACATGATGTATCTTAGAATGACTGGGCAAAGCTAACTGATAGGCCACCTATCCCACACGCTTGAGAATTGTATAAGGACCATAAAATTTGGGCGCCAGTTTCTGATAATGGTCAGCCTTGAGGGAATTTTGCTTGTAAGGTTGTAGCCAAAGAAACACCCAATCCCCTTATGCAAATTGACTTTCAGAGCGACCTTGATCTGCTTGTTGCTTCATGTGATTATGGGCCATGACCAAATTCTCTTTGAGGGTATGAATAATAGCCTCTCGAACTATAAGTGTTTGATCCACTGCCTGGACCTTCGAGACACCTAGTAAATATGAGAGAATTGAAGGTGGATTTTGTCCATATACTACTTCAAAAGGAGTCATGTGGGTAGTTGTATCGTATGAAGTATTGTACCACCATTCATCTAGTGGAAACCATTGAGCCCAGTGATTTTGATTTTCTAATGAAAAACACCTCAAATATGTTTCCAAACACTTGTTGACAACTTCAGTCTAACCATCAGTCTGGGGATGATAATCTGTGCTGAGATGCAATTGGGTGCCTTGTAGCTTGAACAGTTCTTGCCAAAAATTGTTGGTGAAAGTTGGGTCGCGATAAAAAACAATAGAATGTGGCATGCCATGAAGCTTGAAGACCTGATCCATGAAAAGTTGAGCCACAATGGATGTTGTAAATGGGTGTTGAAGAGCACAAAAATGAGCATATTGGAAAGGCGATCAACGACCACCATGATGAATGATTTATTGCCCGATTTAGGTAAGCCTACAATAAAACCCATAGAGATATCCCGCCAAATAGCATGTGGAATCAAAAGCAGTTGTAGTGTGCTAGAAGATTTGACTGTTTCGCCCTTATTGTGTTGACACACATCACATTCAGCCACAAAATTTCGAACATCCTGTTTCATACCCTCCGAGAAGAAAGAATGTTTGACCCTGTCATAGGTTTTGGTAAACCCTGAGTTCCCAACTATGGGTGTAGCATGAAGCTCAGAAAGTACTGTGGAATTAAGTTTTGACTGTTTACTTAAATACAAACAACCTTTGTATCGAAGCTCATCATGGAGCCAAGAGTACCTTGGGGAAACTAGAGAATTGGACTGCAATTGTTGTATCAGATGTGAACTTTTGGGATCTTGTAGACATTCCTAGTGAACGACTTGGAGCCAATCTGGTACAATGAAGGAGAGAGAAAAAAGGGACCCTTCATCTTCATATTTTCGGGAAAGTGCATCCGCAACCACATTGTCTTTGCCTTTCTTGTAAATGATCTCATAATCATATCCAAAGATCTTTGTCACCCATTTTTGTTTCTATGGGGAGGAAATGCGTTGTTCCAGAAAATACTTGAGGCTTTGATGATCTGTCTTAATTTGGAAGCGTTTCCCCAATAGATAAGGGCGCCAAAGATCAACGACATGCATAATAGCCAACATTTCCTTTTCATAGATTGATTTGCCTAAATTTCGTTTAGACAATTGTTTGTTGGTAAAGTACAAAGGTCGACCCTCTTGCATAAGGACAATGCCAATTCTTTTTTCCGAAGCATCACATTCCAAGACAAAGATCTTTGTGAAATCAGGAAGTTCTAGGACTAGAGTGGCGCACATGGCCATCTTCAAGGTTTGAAAATCCTTAGCAGCTGTTGGAGTCCAGGTGAAAGAATTATTTTTAAGGAGTGCAGTGAGAGGGGACGCAATATTTCCGTAGTTCTTAACAAACTTGCGATAATAACCTATTAAACCTAGAAATCCACACAAGCTTTTGAGAGTCTTTGGGTGAGGCCAGCCTTGGATAGCTTCAATATTTTTAGGATACACCCTGACGCCGTGCTTGCCAACAAGATGACCCAAGTATTTGACTTCTGATGCACCAAAAGCACATTTAGATTATTTCATGAAAAGTTGGTGCTGAGAGAGTAGATGGAGAACTCGATCCACATGAGCAAGATGGTTTGTCCAGGTTTTTCTATAGATGAGGATATCATCAAAGAAAACTAAGAAAAAATGACAGAGAAAAGGATGGAAGACATGATTCATGAGGCTTTGGAAAGTGGAGGGAGCATTACACAAACCAAAGGGCATGAAAAAAAAATCATATTGGCCCTCGTGATTTCTAAAGGGAGTCTTAGGAATGTTTGCCTCTTATACGAATTTGGTGGTAGCTAGAATGAAGATCAAGTTTAGTAAAGAACTGGGCACCACTCAATTCATCTAAGAGGTCATCAATGACATGAATGGGAAATTTGTCTTTAATGGTGAGTTTGTTGAGGGCGCGGAAATCAGGACACATGTACCAAGAACCTTCTTTCTTCATAGCCATGACCACAGGAGAAGAGTAAGGGCTTGTACTAGGGTATATAACACCTATGTTAAGTAGTTGAACCATTTTCTTAATTTCATTTTTTGGGGAAAAGGGGTGACGATATTGACGGGTATTGGGAAGAAGGCTTCCCGGGACAAGGGGAATGGATTGATCATGAACACCATGGGAAGGAGGGAGCCCCTAGGGAGTGGAAAAAACCACTTAATGTCTATAGAGGATGGATTGGAGTTCCTACGACACAGAGGGTGTCTTCGTTGCTTGTATGGCATGGAGTTGGAAAATAACGCTTGGATGACCTTTTTTGAGCAAATTTTCCATGCGATGGGAACTAATGATCTCAAGGGAACCGAAAGTGATGCCTTGGAACTTATATTGTTGGCCCTCCTGGTCAAATTGCATGGTAAATTCCTTAAAATCCATGAGAATGGGACCCAGAGTCCTTAGCCAGTCTGCACCCAACACAATGTCACAACCGCCCATGTCGATAGAAAACATATGATATTTCAGGTGGTAGTCACCAATTTGGAGACACACATTTTCACAACACCCTCCACATTTCATGGACTTGCCATTGGCAATCATGATTTGGAAATTATTGACTGCACGTATATAGAAATTAGTTTCTTAGGAAATGTGGAGATGAATAAAATTATGGGTGCTTCCACTATCAACAAAAATGATGACCTTCCTATGCTTGATGTAGAAAATTAGTTTGAGGGTTTGGGGAGTGGAGAATCCATTGAGAGAATTTAGGGAAATGACCAGTTCTACTTCAGGAGGGTCGGAGGGAGGGGAAATGTCGATGGGTTTAGGTGACTCGGACACAAGGGGAGATTCAACATCCTCTGAGATGGCCATAAAAATATTTTGTTCCTTACACTTGTGTCCCGAAAAATATTTTTCATCACAATTATAACAAAGGCCTTTCAGTTGGCGTTTAGCCATTTTGGCCCTGGTCAATTTTTGGATCTTTAGTGGAGTAGAAGGAGGAGTGGGATTTACTATTTTAGTGCGAGGAATAAAGGAGGGTTTCTGGTTTTGAGAAGAGACAACCTGTTGTGATTCCTTATCTCATTTAGTAGCTTCCACCCAACTCTGAGGCCGAGCCATGAGGACATGGTCGAGCCATGAGGACATGGCCACTAATAAAACATTCTCGGAAAAAAGAATTAGACATGCCCTCTATATGAAAATCCAGTCTCTCAAAAGAAGCTATAAAGTCTTCCATTGTGTCAGATTGTTTCAACTTTTTCAAGTGGCCTAAATGGTTGATGTCAGTGTCAAAGAGTTCATAAATATATGCCACAAAGTGTGTCCAAGCAACATACCCTTGATAGGCAGTTTTTCTCCATTTCCACCATTGCCAACGTTCTTGATCTATATGGAGAACACCATACTGGAGTTTTGCCAAGTCATCTATAATTCCATACAAAGAGAAATAATGTTCCATTTGATTGACCCAACCAGTGGGATCTGAGCCATCAAATTTGGTCACATCCACCTGTGGAAGGCGTAGGTCACGCTGAAAGTTATGGGGTTGAAAATTATGGGAATGAGAGGAAGTTTCAACTTTGGTAAGCAAAGGTGGGTCAGATAAAGGGGGGTCTACAGGGATATGCAGCTTGGTTCATATCATTGAAGCGATAGATTCAAGCTGGGTAGTCATGTCTTATTTGAGGTGTTCTTTGAGTTTCGTGATTGAAGCGACGATGGAGGAATGCATGTTTTTATTGATGGTGGCAATATTGGCACTGAGTTTTCTCACTTCTTGTTGGGTCTCTGTGAAATTAGATTGCAAGGTATTGAAGCGAGCTTCCAAGTATTGGCTATGGGTATGGGCTATGATGACGAGGGAACTGAAAATGGGCGAGTGGGGTAAAAAAATTTGCTGAAAAATGATAGGTATGAATGTGATAAGGGCAAAGAGATAAATCCAATGGAATAGGTCCCAAATAATGGTGAAATGCCCAAATGAGCCATATTTTTTCGTATTGTAGTGATGAAATGCCCAAATTCTTAACCAGGAAGAAATGTGTAGTGATTTGGAGACTCGAACATAGTTGTGCAACAATAGATCTTGTCTGTTTTATTTTTTATTTCTGTCCCCAAGGGTTAGGTATTCAAGGGTTCTACAAACAAGGGTTTTCCCTGTGCTATAAATCTCTGATATATGTGTGGGGTCCAACAGTAGTACTCGACCCAGTATCTCAGGGCACCAACTAAGGAGGCTAGACCATGCCCTTAGCCGTACTACCCGACTACCCAGGTACTAGAGAGTATCTTCCTGAGTGTTGTTCCTAGTGGCACTATAACAGTCAGGGGACCAAATGGTTTATCTAAAAAGGGTTTTAATAAATCTAGGTCGATCCATACATAGGTGATGTTTGATGCGCTACCACTCGAAGGGGTACAAACATGGATTACAAGGGTGGCCAACAGATGTGCGCTTAAGTACCACTTGTATTTCCTGAATGTATGAGTCCCTCAACTGTGGGTTTATGTTCGTAACGAAAGATCTTTGTGGATTAAATATGTCAGAATACATCTCTACCCTGAAAAATAATTAACCACAATTTTCTGTTGAGGAAAGTTCTCTGATACCACTTGTAATATTCCAGATATAAAAAGTATGCAGAACAGAAATAAAATTCTAGCGATGGAAGATAAACAACAATATAACCATAACAACACCACAATAACACAGAAAAGATATCAGAATACCACCAGAAAGAGCACTTTGATTCTGAGAGAAATGTTCACTTGCCTCTTCGAGGGGTGAACCTCCAGTTGAACATATCTCTATTACAATAATATCCAAGACAATAGTTCTCATACCCTCGACTCCTATTTATACAAAACATGTCTATCAAAAGAACCATCTAGAGGAAGATCCTTCTAGAAGAGAAAGCTTCTATTAGGTCTTCTTACATTCAACTTATTCTTCCTTATTGCTAGGCCTTATTAATATTGACCTTTATTACATTGGAATATATTATTCTACCTACGTGAGGGGTTAGGTCCCTAACACTTTTTCTTCCCTTTCTTCTTCATCCTCTTCTCATAATCTACATATATTTTTTCGACCATGTTTGGCATGCGATAGAATACCATGTGAAAGTTTTTCTCCTGTTCATCACGCTTGTCCTCTTCTGCCATCTTAAGAGTTCCTTTACCCTTCCTATCCTTGGCCCTAGTAAGCATTCATACTCAACAATTCAAGTCAAAGACGACTGCTCTGATACAAACATGATCCAGGAACTTTTCGTCAGGTGACTTGTATTAAATGACATAAACTAAAGTACACCATAAAGATGGAAAATATCAAAAGGAAAGAGACATAAGCATGCGATATGAACACAAAGTCTTGATAACGGAGTTCGTCCTTGGTGTACTATGTCTCTGGGTCCTACTCTCAAATGGGTAGTTATTTTTATTAACTCCACAAAAGAATTGGGAAAAATACATAAGTATACCTCATTCTGGACTTAAGATACATAATATTTGCTCATATAAGAAAACTAACATCACCACTACATTCGTGGCATCGAATTACCTAAAAATGATTGTCTCCACACCTCGATTCGAGTCTGACACTTTCAAGCCCAAGAGACACCCCTTCCTCAATTTTTGTGCCCTCCTCTACAATTAATAATTGGGAAAAATCTCGAAATGCATGCCCTGTCTTGAAATCCATGCCAAAATCCGTATGGGCTTGCCCTTGGTTCTCCTCCCTCTCGTACATTGGTAGAGCCCCCTTTAAATAATATTTTGTGGGCAGTTAGGAATAAATGAAGTGGTTGGTACGCTGGTTAGTGGGGCTATTTTAAGGTTATAGGTTGGCGGAGGTCCCAGGATCGAATCTCGCGGACTCCCCTTTTAACACATATTTATAACAAATGTTTTGTGGGATTTACAAGTTTGGCAGGCGGTTGCTAAAATGGTGGGTGGTTTTGAATATGGCGGAAATGCTACCAATACTGGTGGAGATTCTGGCTAGAATGGAGGATATGATATATATGGAGTGTGGTTGTGTGGATTAACACATAACCAGGGGTTGGTCCGAGGGCCTATCCCCTTTTATTTTTCTCCCACATAGAACATTATTAAACTTAAATGAAATGTGTTTCATATTATAGACAAGGACTATGTAGTGGCATGTTGGTTAGCACAGAGTTGTAAGGCCTTTGGGCTAGGGGGTTAGGAGTTCAACTCCCATTGGCTCTGATATATTTTTTAATGAACTGTACTGTAAGAGGGCAATGGGGTGTTTCCACATGGAAACCTCTCATTGGATGTCCTCTACCACGTGTCAACCTGGAGACTGGAACAAATAACCTGCCACGTGTACCTGTAAGAACTTTCCATGTATACCTATAACATCATGCCACATCTCCCTGTATGGATGTGCCACGTGTCACCCTTGCAGTGGTGACACGTGTCACCTTGACCTTTGAATTTTTGACCAAGTTTGACCTAAAATTTGTTTTCTTATATCTTTCGATCCGTAACTCCGTTTGACAAGACGTTTGCACCATTAGAAATTTTGCGACACACTCTTCGCGATCATGTCATTTTAACTGAGTTTTGGTAACTTTGAATTTTTTCCCTTTCTCTGTCTGTTGAAGCCATTATGAGTGTCCTGAGTTGCCTCTATGAGTTATGAGTTGTTCTTAGCCTTCTCTGGATCCATTTTCGATCAAGGATTATTGATTTATTTGAAAAGGCCATCCTTTCGTCATATTGTATTAGTTTTTTGTGAATCTGCATAGCCAACATCTCTCTCTCTCTCTCTCTCTCTCTCTCTCTCTCTTCAAAGATAAGATACCACAATTCTAGCTAGTTTGTGTTATACAATATTCAGTTATTTTATTCTTTAACAGAAGTTGGATTTTCACTGTATTAGTGGTCTCTCTGATATATTCCTATATGTGTTTCATTTCATTCTCTATACAATTTGGATCAATAATTGTGATGAAAAACATGCTCTAGGTCATGAGTGTAAAGAACATAAATTGTTCCAAATTGATATGACCATTTAGGCCCTAACTAAAGACACAAATACCGAAGAGACATAATATTTATAGGTTTAATACACCAACACTTAGACCCAAGTGGATATCAAACCTCCATTCCCTCATGAAGAATCCTTAATCTCCCTGCATGCATTATGAGGCATTTCAACTTCATAAACCTTGAAACTCATGGGCTACATCAAACACCAAAAATTTGTAGTCCTAGTTGAAAGTGGAAGTAATCACAAATTCATTCACAAGAGAGTGGCATAAGAACCCCATTGTTTTGTAAACCTGATGCATAAATTTCAAATCATGATCACCAATGGAGGTATGATGAAATGTGGGGGAAAATTTGAAAATGTTGTTGGCATATTTATTACGGGCAGACAGAAGGCAAAGTATTTGTTTGTCATTGATGACAAGCTCAGCCCGATGATGACGAACAAGAGAAAGTGGCAAGACCAGTAGTGAAATGATGATCGCATGGAAAGATCAGAAGTGTAAACTCCATTTCGGATTTTTGGATACCGGGAGTTGGAGGAGTCAAGGAAGCAACTCACGGCAGAAAATCGCGAAATGCGAAACCACGACTTAATATTTATTTCAGAGTTTCGGATACAGGGAGTTGGAGGTGTCAAGGACACTCACGACAAGAATGATGAAATTGTGAAATGCGAAACCACGACTTAATCTCCATTTCAGAGTTTCAGATACCAGGGGTTAGAGGTGTCAAGGACACTCATGACAAGAATGATGAAATCATGAAATGTGAAAGATCAAAGCATGTCAAAGACTCCATTTCGAAGTTTTGCAGACCGGGAAATCAAATATCAAAGGAACTTCAACCTTTGAAGTAGTGAACCTCGAAATCCCGAAAGCAAGAGGACCATCCATCTTCAGGAAGGACACGTGGTTACAGATCAACATTTCACTGACTAAGAGGTCAAAGGAAGGAGTGCCCTAACCTCTCAAACTCACGATATGAGAAATCGTGAATTAATCTGAGTCGTTGATCAAAGGGATATCCTGGACCGTTGATCAGGCACAATGAAGGCTCGTGAATTTGTGAAATGATCCTGGATGTTGAAGCCAGAGGACACATGGTGAAATATTGGCATTTCACTGACTGAAAGGTCAAAGGAAGGAGTGCTCTAACCTCTCTAACTTGTGATATGCGAAATTGCGGAATAATCCTAGCTGTCGGATCGAGGATTGATCTGGACCGTTGATCAGACACGACGAAGGCCCGTGAAGTTTCGAAATCACGATAAGATTTGGACCGTTGGGTCCATAGGACACGTGGAAAAATATCGTCATTTCGCTGACTGGAAAGTCAAAGGAATGGGGTTCCCTAACCTCTCGAACTCACGATATGCGAAATCGCGAAATGCTGAAATACAAAATTGAGAAACGCCTTTTGGCGTAGCCTGTGATCACCACTGGTGGTCACATGAGGGGAAGAATCTAGTGGAGCTAAAAATTTTCAGAGTTTCAGGGATTGCGACTTGGAGTGTTGAGACTCTTCACCACAGGAATTCCGAAATGCTGAAATACCAAAATTCAAAATGGTGAAATCAACGCGAGACCCTGTTCTTGTAATCCAACAGTGTTGGATACTTGGAAATCTGATTGAAGGGATACTATTTATCTTCACAATTAATTGTTCAGTTACGATTCAGTTAGCATAACTGAATCATGGTTCTTGGATGGTTGGCTTTTTAGTTGCTGAATCATTGTTCTAGGGATTTGAGGGGTAACCGAAGGGGTTGTAGAATATAAAAAGAAACATGTAGTGATTGTGTGAGGTTGGTTGTTCTGAATCATTTTGCATCTAAGTGTCCCCATCAGAAAAAGGACCAGAACTCTGATGATGAAAATAAGTACAAATTCAAGAAATATAGTAAAAAGAAAAGTTTGTGTGCAAATAATGACAAGTCCTTAGAAGACATAGATAATGATTCATCATGTGAAGACAAAGTGAATGATTTTATGCTTATGGCTATGAGAGATCTTGATGATGAACACACAGGAGGTGAAATGGATGATGAAGAAGCTGTGGTGGATATGGAAGGTGAATTAATCAGTGATTTGGAAGAAATTGATAGGCTCAGATGTAAGAAGAGAAAACAAAAATAGTTGTTGAAGCAGTTTAAAATGAATAGTGAAAAACCTAATGAAAACTTTTCTCTACTAAAAGTGGAGTTAGAGGAGGCAAAGAAAATAGAAGACATACTGAAACAACAGTTGTCAGAGAAGAAAGTGAGGTGTGAAGCCTTAGAAGAAGAGATAGTAAAAACCAGAAAATAAATGGAGAAGTTTAAGGGATTGTATCATCAAAATCTGCCAAGTATTAAAGCCTCAGAAGGATTAACCTCCATTCTAAATCAACAAAGAAACCAAAATTTGAAAGATGGATTGGGGTATGAAGAAGGATCAAGTAGTGATCATCCAAGTAGTACAAAACCTATCAAGTTTGTCAAATCCTCAAACATTGACAACCATCACTCTGCAGAAACAAAGAAAGAGAATCAACCACCAAGAAGGAATGAAAGAAAAAGTACCAAAACCAAATCTGTAGATCAGAGAGATTATCGGCATGAAAGAAATCGACCTCCTCAAAGAAGACAAACTTTTTCAAGGTACAAAGGTTTTTTCTATGGTTATTGTTTTTTATGCTCTAATTTTGGTCACAAAGCTATAAATTGTTCTTTAAGATTTAGATATGAACAATCAAGATATTCAATGAATAACCATCTTCTACAACAAAGATCAAGACAACCAAGCAACAAACAACCTCAGACTATAAATCATGCGATGGCTGGGAAAAGGACGCAGGTTAAGAATAACAATCGCTATGATCTTCTATTTAGTGAACCAGAATGTTACATCTATCATAACTATGGACATAAAGCTACAGATTGTCGCTTAAGGAATTTTAAGTCAGACTCGAATCTTACTACTGAAAATTTCAAGATTTGGAAGAAGAAAGAAGATGACAAGTGTAGACTAGTGTTATCAGCCCAAAGAGAAAAGAATCCCTGGTATATTGACAGTGGATTTTCCAAACATATGACTGGAGACAAAAGTAAGTTTCTAACTCTAAGTGAAAGCAAATCAGGGAA
>SNQJ01S0020719.1:138759-149593 GCA_010110895.2 Picea sitchensis | reverse complement strand
AAAATCACCAAAAAGGTAATTTAATGTTCACTTTTGCCAAAAGTGACATAATGCACTTTAACCAAAGTCAAAGTACAAATAGACATAAAGTACTAGGACAAAGTGCCAAATAACTTTCCCACATGTGATAAGGAGGGAAAACACACGGGGAACACCTCCTCAGGTACTAAACTCAACAGTTCAGCGTGGACTGCCACTTTATATACCTATCTCCATGCGCCGATGAGCACCAGTAATAGCTTCAATCCTATTATAAGCTAACAGAAGAAGAAATAGAAGAGATCACCAAGGAATGGTCAGCGAACCACCTTATTTCAGTAGATCCAATAGACATTTCAGACATCAACAACCCAGAAGCTGCATAGGACACACCTAGGCCCAGTAAGACAAAGAAGATGAAGAAGCCTGAAGAGGTTCAGGATGTAGATAGAAGATCCATATAAGGACAACTTTCGTCACACCAGATCAAGGAGGTAATGGCAAAGACCTAGAGGAAGTCAAATAGAGACTAGAAGACAAAGTTGAAGTTATAAAGAAGAGAAAAGGGTCACCTCCAAAGTCTCCCTCCTGGGAGAAATCGAAAGTAACTATAACTAAGATGCAGACCACGCTCACTCCGGATGACTTCAATTTCCTCCTTGCAACTATGAATGAATCCATAGAAGAGATAACAAAAAATCAGGAAGCGAAGCAGGAGAAGATATATAACAGGATTGAAATTGGGCTCCAAGAAGTGTAGCAAGCACACTAGTCTAGCCGCGCAATCTCTACTGCGCCTTTGCCAGAAGGAACAACAGAAGTGGGAGAAGAATCAATTCAACTCTGCAAGATTATTGATACATTCAAAGTACACCTTCGACACACACAGGAAGAAAAAGCACAGGTTACTCAGTCCTTAAAGAAAGCAAAAGAGGAAATCATAGAACAACGTCAAGCCACGCAACAAGAGAAGGATGATCTCCAAGAAAAATTTGAAGAAGATAGAGGAAAGATCCAAAAGGATAAAGAGAAACTTCTCGCGAAGTATATTGGGATGGAAGAAACAATTAACCGAGCATTCCACTCCATCATTGTCTTAGAAAAAAAGAGAGAAGAACCCTTCAAATTTCAAGTGATGAAGCTTGTTGAAGTTATTCAACAGCTTCAACAAAGGGTCGTAGAATTAGAGCTTCAAACTATACCAAGTACCCCACAAAAAGTGCGTGACCAATGAGAATTGAATGCTCAGAGCATAGTCAAGAGGATTAAAACACTTGTTACAGGATGCAAACAGTTAAGTAGAAGAAGCACACAAATATATGAACAACTATCCAAAGACCCAAAGTTGAAGAAATTAGAGTCCCAACTCTAGGAAGCAAAGAAGCACGCCGATATAATATAGGTGCAAATCAAGATGTTGTCACCCATCGAGAGGATGAAGAGATCCTAGAAAAAACACACCACCCAACAACTCATTCTTACCATGCAAAAAAGAGTGATGGAAGTCACCCAGAAACTCCAGCCAAGCCAGGAGGTGACCTATCTACTTTTTGAAGAAATTGAAGGCCAAAGAATAGTACTAGAACAAGTAGTTGTTACAGTCGAGCAACAACTAGAAGGACCTATTAGTGAAGCAGTTATTCAGGAATTCACTGAGCAAGAAGCAGTAGCATAGAGGCAAGTCGAAGTAGCTCGAGCCAATATCGAGACCTTTGAGGCAAATTAACCTAGACTTGAGTGACTCGGGACGAGTCACAGGTGAGTTTTGGGGGTTTGTTGGCCCTTGACCAAATTTTGAGGAACACTTGGTCATATTTGACCATTTTTAGGACTTTGACAACCTTTCAAAGTTGGAGTGCAAGGCGAAGCGGAGATCGTGGAAGCTATACCCCCTTTTTGGGTCCTTTTTGGGTTTTGGGGGATAATGTAATGGGACCTTTTGAGGATACTTAAGAAGTGGCTTAGTGATAAGAGATGATTTGTGTGATATGCTTGCAAAGATGAGTGCAATTATTGTAAGTGTTGAGTTCATGAATTGTAAGAAGGTTTTGTGCTTAGAGCTACTCAGGGAAGGAGAATCTAGTGAGCTGCACAAATCTCTTGTCCTGTGCGGAGTAGGTTTTGAGGCTCTGTTCTTGTAATTGATTGGCCAAAAATAAAAAAGAAGAAGAGTTGGTGGATGTAGCCCCAAGGTGGGGGTGAACCATGTAAATCTGTGTGTCATGCTTTGTGCTATTACTTACATGTGTTTTCCCTCTCTTGCTAAGTGCTATGACATGTTTAGATAGATTTACTTATGATTTGTGCTTATTAGATGTGTAGAGATGACATATTTGATGTGTATGAAGTTGCTAAGTTCTTGGTCTACTAGATCCAACCTGTTGTATGCTGCTAAGTGATAAATCATCTTAGATCTAAGTATATACTGCAATGCTCTGTGTTATTTGTGGAGTGAGATAAGGGTTAATTCTAGGTAAACTATTGATGCTAAGTGTTGTGTTAAGTGTGTAATCATAGATTTGGATCCCAGCTAAGGTTGTAGACATCTGAGTCCTTCAACCACCCCTGCCTCTACCTCAGGCTGGTAGTTAGAGTTTTTTTGGTGCGTTGTTGTAATGTTGAACCCTGGGTCTGCCCCTGTGCCAACACCAATCCATTGCGTGGTCTCTTAGCATGATGGATAACTATGAAAGTTTGGTATCCTCATATGTGATATGATTTTCTTCCTAGATCTTTTCATAGATAAATAAGTTCTTTTGAGGGTCCTCCGACGCCTCTCCCTTGCGTTCTGGTAGCCTGATGGTGGGATCATGTCCTGCCATCCTGAATGTTGAACTACTACCTCCGCGTGGTGTAGATCCTTGACTAATGCTTCCTGAACTAGCTCCCCAATTTGTTTCTCCTTATGTATATGTAATTCATGTTGTGTTTCTTCCACTGAAAGTCGGTTCCCTAAACGGTGGTGTTCTTTCTAGTGTATTAGTCACAGAAGAGTTTATGGGTTCCACACTGACACTGAAATGGATAGGGGTTATGCCTCTGATTTCTTCTCTTGTAACTCTTGTCTTTATTTTATATGTTTCACACAATATTTTATCAATCTTCTCCACAACCCATAGATCCTCTATCTCTTCTTCGTCACTTGTCAATCCCTCCCTCGCGTCTATGGCTCTCTTTTTATTGTTCATTTTATATTGGTAGGGTACTCCACTACGCATCCTTCTATTTGTTTCCATGATATGATTGAACTGGTCTTCCTCCATCATGATTGGATCCAAGGCCTCCTCCTTATTTTCTCTATCCATCTCTTCCTCCATTTCTCCATCTCTTTTCAATGCTTCCCCCCTTCACCCATGCACACAGGGATGTTTAGTTGTCTAAGGCCATTGTCGTTACACCTTTGTTATACAGTAACATCTTAATGGAAGTATACAATGATCTGATATACCTACCTCAAGGTCCATTTAGTAACTCTTTCTATACTACGTTGTAAGACTTTGTAGTATCTACTACAAATTTTGTGATAAATCTTGCAACATGTTATCTAACCAGAAATATATTGCACACGTAAATTTATTGTCAACTTGTTGTAACTGCTCGATCTCCAYTGTATTCCATTCTATCTCTCTGATATGATTTGTAGGGTGGCTATATTTCAACCTCAATATCCACTCCTACAACACATGTGGGAAATCATAGAAAAATAGTTCATGCAAGTAGTTGAATACGTACTTGTCCAAATATTTGCGCGGTGCTAAATTCAGGTTTCTATTTTCTTTATGCATAAATTCCAGCTCCTTTTTTTTCATCCAACTCTCGATTTCTACCTTCATTGGGTTCCATGGTCTCAACATCCATTTTTATATCCTCATTCTTTTAACATTTTGTCGCCAGATATGACATTCTCTTTATGCTTCTTCAGCAGATCTCATTAACTAAATCCCATTCTATTCCAACCGGCAACAAAACCATTTTTTGGTTAATTACTTTATCTACTCTGATCTTACTTTAATGTCATAAGTTTACCCAGGTTCATATTTGAACAAGCTTCCAACAAAATCCCTCTAAAACTACCACCCCCTTGGTAAACTAGAAGGAAGCGCAATACACAGGGTGCATTTCTCAGTCTCACGCAAGATAGTTCTATGGGTGGTTGCAATTCTCATATTCTTGCATCCTGGGAATGAGTGGGGATATGTGATTGCACCCTTTAATCTTTATTCATTCACTATATCATACATCTAGATTTATTATACTGTCATTCTTACTCATGCATGTAAAATATTAGATCTAACTAATTCATTTGTTCATTTATCTAATATCTAATCATCAACACCAAATAATATACATAACATTCAGTCACATAACGTAGGTGTTGGACAACTGAGAGGGGGGGGGTGAATCATTTGTTATTGTTCTTAAACAATTATTCCCACTCAAAGACCATCAAAATAATGCAGGGAAGTAAGAAACATAATATTCAACATCAACCACACAAATGAAATATACAGAGACAGATATTTTCTAAGAAAACCCATAAAGGGAAAAACCTCTTCTTCTTGATATGATAAGTAATCTTTATTTTCTGTACATTATCATTCTTAGGAGGACCAACTCCCTGTGAGGCTACCACCTCTTTTTTTCAAGATGCAACTTGCTAAGAGTACCAAATCTCTGGTTTCTCTAGCACCCACTAGAAGGAAGCACCAAATCCCTGAGTGTTCCAGCACCAACTGGATGGAAGCACCAACTTCCAGTTACACAGGCACCAACCTGCATAACAGAGAATAATAGTTCTCCCTTTCACCCCCCTTCCACCCTAGTTTTTCTGGATGCAACCAGATGGAAGCTACAACTCCCTATGTTCAAGAAACCACTTGAAACTCAGAGGACAACAGTCCTCCCTAGCACCTCCTTACCACCCTGAAATATAAATCTTTGCTTGTTGTAATCTATTATAGTGAAACAATATTTATCAATGGCTTACAAGTCACTTCACTATTCTGCTACACTACTCTGCTCTTCTTGCATTAGTGTCTCTCTACTCATATCTTCTTGATATTTCTGATCTTATGCTCTATCTCTCCATGCCCACCTCAACTTTATTTTACTATCTCAGATATGTATCTTTGTTCCTTGATTATGCTGAGCTTTATGCTCTGCGTCTTATTTCCATTCTATGTGCTATGCCTATTCTATGTGTCTCAACTCCTGCACACAACATGCTTCTTCTTGCATGAATCACTCTCAATAGTAGCACACATCTCTTCTTTGTTCCACATGTTTATAGTTTCTGTGCACCTTTTACATTCTTCATGTGCTATGCCACTGCATACTCTTCATTGCGTCACTATTCTCCCTACGGGTTGTTCACTGCATTTTTTTTTTTTTTCCTTCTGCATAGCTCAACCATAGAATTAATTCACCTACCTATTCTACATCCTTTCCTCTTGTCAAGTCATCTCCTTATCACCATGGAAACTCTTCATCTTCTCTGGTGGTTATCTTCATGCGTTCATCATCACTGGCCATTATGATGAGATTCTTTGGCTTCACTGGCTATAATAGTCTTCGACTCTTTTCCATCTGTTAATCACCTCTATGATGAGTCTACACTCCACTGGAAGTTACCTCGAGACTCTTTGTATCCTCTGGAAGTCATCTTTAGCTCCTCTAATTCTTCAGTAGACGCAGTCACTTCGTTCTGGAAGTTACTAAGAAAATCTTTGTGGGTTCATCCCTTGGCACCTTTTCCTTCTCTAAGAAATCTACACAGTGGGCGCTATCTTTTCTACCTAAGCCCCTTCTTTTCACATGACCACCGATGGTGACCATATGCCTATCCAACAGTCATTTTGCAATTTCATTTTCAAGGATATCCAACTGCGATTTTCCTCGATCTTCCCAACTTGCAAAACTCCGAAATGGAGCCTAGCATTGCTAGCTCCTTCCCCAATATTCCGCTAATGTGACCATTGGATGTGACCACAACCCTATTCGAAAAGGCATTTCATATATCCAATGTGGAGCCTAGTGATGTGTTAGCTATTCCCTTAATCCCTCGATGATGTGACCTCCAACTATGACCAGGGGCCAAGAAAAAAGGTGCTTTGTGATTTCGTGTATCGTGATTTCCTGCTGTGAATTGCGTTGAAAATCCCAACTCGCGAAACTATGAAATAATCCAGATCAATGGTCCATGCTCTCCCTTTGATCGAAGACTCAGATTAAGTCACGGTTTTGCGTTTCACGATTTCAAAGGTTAGAGAACCTCCTTTCTTTGAACTTCAATCAACAAAATGTTGGTCTCTTGCCACATGTCCTTTGCATCCAACGTCCCATGACATTCCTCGATCCAATGGTCGAGATCAATCCTCGATCCAATGGTCCAGAAATTATCATGATTTCACATTTCATGGAGTTGGAGGATGGCTCAGCTCTATTTTCCTGATTCTCGATTTCCCGATATCCACGGGTGCCAAATCAATGGTCCATGATCATTTGTGATCCGACGGCCCAGATCATTTCAGGATTTCGCATTTCACAAAGTTCGAGGACTACTCACCTCCATTCTTCTGATTCACAATTCTGTGATTTTGTGCATCTACTGCCACGTATCCTCCTCGACGATGGATAGTCCCTACTACTTTCGGGTTTTGTAAGTCCACTTCACCTCACACTTTAAAGGTCTTGCACATTCTTCTAGATCCAACAACGATCAGTCCTCATGCTCAAATCCGACGGCCACTTTCGCTCCTCCTCCTGAGCAGACGCTTCCTCCCGACTTGGAAGGATTTCTAAGTGTAAAGGGCTTTATGAGTCTAGATGAATTTGGGTCTCGTTTGCATTTCTGAGAACGCTATCTCTCCCGAGCTTTGATCTTTGCATATTGTTTGCTTCTTCACCCGAGCTTGCATTGTTCCTATTTTTCCATCGATGCACACTCTTATCTTGCCATCAATAACAAACACACTCTTCCTGCAAACATGCCAACAACAGGTTCTACCATGGTTCACCCCTCCTGGGCTACGTCCACAAAGATTTGTATATTCTTCTCTTTTATTATTTTGGTTCAAACACTACAGCGTCTCATACCTTACAACTTTCCATCAAAACATGTTGATTCCTTACAATGAGGTGGACTAGATTTCACTAGGCTCCTTAGCCTGCAATCTAACCCTCAAGATCTATCTTCATCCCTCTCCTTAGCTCAACATATTACAAACATATATTGGATTAACAGTATGATAACAATGAAAAACAACATGACATCCAACTTTGAACCTCAAAACCACAGACCCCTACCTAGACCTCCTAGGCACCTATATATACATGTTCTTGGCTTACTAGCCATTACATATTCTTACGAAAATCCTAACCCTAGCATGGTTAGGTCTTCTTGCATGCATTCTGTTATCACCTTAGTAATTTTTATATCGGGGTCTAAAAATTTCTTAGGTTCAACAAGACGCTATACCACAATAGAGGCATGATAATTTAGGGTGCTCGACTATATCCCGCTGCATATGAACAAATATAGCGGAGGCAGGGAAGGGAGTAGCTCAGAGGGCCATTGATCTTGAAAAATATCAAATCCATGGTTGAGGCTCATTTTAGATCAACAAATAGCACAAAACTTAACATCGCAAAGGCAGACCGAGGAAAACCACTCTGGTTTTGATCGGGAGCGCGTGGCGCTCTTAAAAACGCATCAGGTGAGATGATAGATTGCCCGAAACCACTTTTCCTATGGCCTCGATGTCACGTGGTTCAAAAAGTCACATCGATAACTCACAGGGAGAATGGTGGTTGGTCAGATCAACTCACATCACTGGTCCAGGTACTTTCCCAGATGACGTACTAAAAAGATGTTGCCGCATAACTAACTCGAGGCTCATCATTCGAAGTGGATTGATGAATCGTGTCACACTAACATACTATTATAGTAATTCGTGATCAAAGTACAAAAACCATCAAATCTCAGATATGAAATCATTTTATCCTATTATGGGAAATTTCCATCTTATGCGTAAGAAAACAAGCTCGACCTATGTTCCTAAATTCTATAAGTTCAAAGGGTGGCCAAATCAAAGTCTCTACAAATTCTGAAAGGCATGGATAATGCCCATCAAATGGTGTCTGGCACAACTGGGTTCTCAACTAATGTACCAAGCAGGTCAATAAGTAAGAATGAAAGGTGGGTCTTGCAGATATTGGCGACTAAATTTCATACCGAACCTAAAACTAAGACATAGTTGGGAGTCAAATTAAACCCCGCTATGAAGGATCTTGTCATAAATGAACATGTAGACAACACCTACCACCCATACACAAAGAAGAAGAGGAGAAAAGTGCAGAGGACAAAGGACAAAATCAAGATGATAGAGAGCATCGGGGAAAATCTCGAGTGGTGGAGTACCCTGGAGGAGGAAATATCCAAGCTGAGGTAAATCCTCAAGTAAAATTTTGGTGTATTTCAGAACATTTTGGACATATGTCGGCTTAAGAAAAGGGAGTCCTGATATGACATATCGATTACTAACGGTCCCTTTAAATAATACAATTGTTCTTCCTTTTTGTAACTTGTATCTATTTTTAGAATTACGAGGAAGTCGAAACGTTTTAAATTCCACACGAAATTCCTCTATATATGCTTGGCCTCTTGAGTATAAAAACATGGGAGAAAGGAGGAGCCTACCCTCTATGCAGGATGACTTTGTAAATCTCTAGGATTGGAATGAATACATGGATGCAAAGGAAGATTTTGAATTTTTTATGAAAAGATTCTAATTGGTGGTGTCATGAGTCTCGTTCTCTTTCATAGTGTGTGATTCCTGTTACTTTGTATTTCATTTTTCTTTCTTCTATCTGAACTGAAAAATTAAAAGTCCATAATTCATTATTCAATGCTCCTGGCTTGGAGATTTAGACTATGTTTATCTCTTCTAAACCATTTCAGAATTCATTACAATAATTCTCTGATAATAGTTACGTGTTTATTTTCTTCTGATAGCATCTGATTTTTCAAGCATAAGCTCAGAAGTCACTTCCCCATTTATCCTTTTCCTCTTAACCATTTTCATGAATTGGAATTGCATCCTACATTCTTAGCCCCATAGTCCAAAGGTCATCTTCAACCCTTCAACAATTTTATCAAAAACCTTGAAACATACCAAATCTAGCCACCGATTTCCATAGATATATTAAGTGTTGCGAGAGATCCCTCTCTAAGTTGAGTAGGCTAGTGCCTCAGCTCTAAAGTTGGTTGAAATAGTTACCTCTGTCATTTGTCTATTCAGCCGGACATAATTTACAGAGTGCTAACATTTTGGCACCATTTCCGGAGACGAAATTTAAAAATTTTCCCTGGGAAAAATGACATGGTTGAGTTCTAGGGTCTGAGAGTGGCAGACACTTAGTCACACATTGGCTTTATTCCTACTCTGGCGACTCCACTTCGGTTCGAAGGTGACTCCACTGATAAAAGAATCCTGAATTTATGAGAGGCGACCCTGCTCTTAATGATTCAATCTCAAGATAAAGACTTCACTGAAAGATGAAACCCCTTGATAGGGCGAGGAAAGGCATCATGAGGGAAAACAGGTACTCAAAATGGGACCTCTTACAAAGCATTTTAATTTTCATTTTAAGTTTCCTTTGGTCCTTCTTTGAACATGTTAAGCCCTAATATTGGCTCATTACCCTTTAATTAGGGCATATTATATTAGTAATGTTATTTTATTTATGTCAGATTTAGGCCATTAGTTGTAATTATACCTCTTAGTCTCCTATATATACCAAGTAGACTTCTCATTTTGAATCATCTTGTACTTGAACATTTAAGTGGGGTAAAGGAGGTTGCCCCCTCGAAGAGGCCTATTATCTGAAATTATCTCTTTTTCAAGGCGTTGAGTACTTTTTTTGAGGTTTTTATATGCTATATTGATATTTGGTTCTTAACATATGGTATCAGAGCTCAAGGTCTTGGGGTTTCACTGCTACATCTGAGACACCTTGTAATTTTCGCTATAACTTTTTTTCTACAATGTTTCAAAAGGAATGGCTTGGAGGATATTTATCAGATGGAACAAGGTATGTTGGGTTCAAAATTCAGCTCATGAGGCCTTATAATTTCGGAGATACAACCTGTATAAGATAGGGTTCTTGAATCATCCTGAACTAAGTCATCGCAAATTTTCGCTATAAAAACTTTTCTGTAATATTTCAGACCTTGAAATTTGGAGGATATTTACAAAAATTAGTAAGGTATCTGTGCTAAAACGCTTATCTTCTAGGTCATCTTAAATTTGTAGATACACCCTGTGTAAGATAGGGTATCTAACTAGTCCTATTGACTAGTCTCAAGAAGGTGTTCTAGGTAAAACATTCATAACTTTTTCCTAGAGTATCCAAATTGAGTGGGGATGGTTTCATTTTATCATGGACATTCTATAGTATTTCTGGTGTGCGTTTTAGAATTTATATCAATTATTTTGTGCGGGGCACGCTATACAAGTGATATCTTTTGGAAAGGACAAAAATCGGCAAGTTGTGGGGAAGTTAGCATAAATTCCACTTGGCACATCCAATTTTGATCAGACCTATGGCATTGCAGAGAAGAAATATCAGAGAACTACATAAAAGAAAGTTTCATACCTAGAAGAGATGAAACTTGGGAGATACAACAGAAGAAATATTGTCTAGCAGAACCTCCTCAAAATCAAGGTTCAAAAGTGATACTTGGCCAACATGCCACCAAAAAAGGGAACTTCTACACCAAATAAGCCTCCATAAAATCCTACTTGGACTCTTGATGAAGGTGAATAAATGTGTAGGGACATAAATGAACTACAAA
>SNQJ01S0020719.1:114454-132188 GCA_010110895.2 Picea sitchensis | reverse complement strand
ATCCTTCATGTCAAATTTGGAGGATAGCTGCGATTTCACCTCCTTGATAACATCCATGTTATTGCCTACCAACAACATGTCATCAACATACAACACTACATAAATGAAGTGATTACCAACCTGCTTGGAATATACACAGTGATCAGCCCTGCTTCTTAGAAATCCCAATCCAAGGATGTATGTGTCAAAATTTTGGTACCACATCCTAGGTGATTGCTTCAGACCGTATAATGACTTCTTTAGCTTACAAACTAGCTCTTTCTTTCCCTTCACTACAAAGCCTTCTGGCTACTTCATGTAGATTTCTTCTTCCAGATCCCCATGTAGGAATGTTTTCTTCACATCCATTTGTTCCACTTCAATATCAAAAGCAGCAGCAATAAATAAAAGAAATCTAATAGAAGTTAACTTAGCAACAGGAGAAAAAATCTCACCAAAGTCAATTCCCTCTACCTGGGAAAAACCTTTTGCTACTAACCAAGCTTTGTATTTCTCCACTTTAACTTGTGCATTAAACTTCTTCTTGAACAACCATTTGCTACCAACCAATTTTCTTCCAGCTAGAAGCTCAACTATATCCCATGCCTCATTCTTATCCAAGGCATCCATTTATTCAACCATGGCCTTCTTCCAGAGTTTACTATCCTCTGAATTCACTGCTTCCCTGATAATTCTGGGATCATTATCAGTAATAGATAAAGCAAAATTGGAACGAAAATCAGGTGGACTATACCTTTCTGGTTGTCTTCTATCTCTCACTGATCTCCTCAATACTGGGGTATGAGGTTCTTCTTCTTCTGCTGTTGCTTCCTCTGCTTCCTCTTCTTCATATGATTCAGATTTTGCATCATCCAACTCAAGCTCTATTTTCTCAGGTTCGTCTTGCGTTGGTGGGAATTCCTGTTTGGACACATCTTTTACCTCTCTGAAAACAACATCTTGATTGTAAACAGTTTTTTTGGTTTCTGGGTTCCAAATCTTATAACCTTTCACACCATCTTTATAACCAATAAAGATACACTTTTCAGCTTTATTATCCAGCTTACTCCTATTTTCCTTTGGAACATGTACATAAGCATAAAAAACAAACACTCTAAGATGTTGAAGAGAGGTTTTCTTTCCAAACCATACCTTGTGTGGAGTTGTATCATTCAACGCTGATGAAGGTGATTGATTGACCAGGTAACATGCTGTACTCACTACCTCTGCCCAAAATTCTTGTCCTAACCCGACACCGCTGAGCATGCTCCTTGATTTTTCCATCAGTGTCATGTTCATCCTTTCTGCAACTCCATTCTGCTGAGGAGTGTATGGAGTAGTCTTCTACCTTGCTATACCACACTTCTTATAGAATTCTTCGAATTGATTTCCGCAGAATTTTCCACCATTATCTATTCTCAATACCTTTATTTTCTTCTCTGTCTGATTTTCTACCAGAGCCTTAAACTCTTTAAATTTATCAAATGCCTCAGATTTCTTTCTAAGAAAATAAATCCATGTGTTCCTTGAAAAATCATCTATGAATGAAGCATAATGCACAGATTTACCTAGCGATGGAGCGAGAACAGGTCCAAACACATCGTTTTGTATCAACTCTAAGATCCCACTTGCTCTTGTAGCACCCGGATGGGAATCTTACCGATTTTGTTTACCATATATACAACGTTCACAAAAATCAAAACCCAGAGATATTTAGGTATACCTTCAATTATACCTTTACTGTGTAGTGTTCAAGGCCCTTTTCTCCAATATTCCCGAGTCTTTGATGCCATAGAGATGGTTTTTACCTGGGGCCGATTATTGGTTTTGTCTCCTTCATTTTTTCTGCTCCAGGACAAATAGAGCATTACACCCATTAGTATAAGTTCTTCCCAACAACTTGTCCATATTTCCTAGCGAACTCCCTCATCAAAACCATTGCCCTGGGCCATCCACGCAGAGTGTTCTTTTCAAATGGGTTTTCACTCCTGCATCCCTCAACTTGCTTATAGATATTAGGCTCTGGCTAGTTTTTGGAATGTGTAGAACCCAAGGAAGAGTTCTAATACTTCCATGTTTTAGCATCAACTTAACCCTTCCGCATCCCAAGATTTTTTCTATCGGAGGTCATCTCCTAGGTATACATCAACACCATCATATTTTTCATATTCAAAGAACCACTCCACAGCGAGGGGAGTCATATGGTATGATGCTGAGTCGATCAACCATAGAGACATGGTTTGCATGTGTACTTGTAGATGCTAGGTAAACATCACCTCCTTCTTGATTGGAGGTTTTCACCTCCATGGAAGAGGTACTATCAGATCCCTTGGTTTTCAACCTTCTTAGACTTGCAATCTTTCTTATAATGCCTGTTTTACCACCGCTTCCAACATTTCCTCAAAGATTTTCACGGAGACTTAGATCTACACAGCAGATTTAGATCTCCATCTCGAAGGAACACAGGGTTCCCTATCTTGGGTAGCACCTCTTACAAATAAATCATCTGTTGTGACCATCCTTGCTTTTTCACCTCATCTCTTCGGATAACAAGGATGCGACTACATCCTCATAATTCAATGGAATTGAGTGGGTACTACCTATTGCTACAACAGTTATCCCAAAGTGCGGCAAGGAACATAACAAAGTAATACACTTGCTTATCTTCCTACGCAATCATAATATTAACAGATCAAGGTTGACTTACCAGGTATTAAAGGCATTTAGATGTTCTTTCCACGAGAATCTCTAAAGGCATTTAGATGTTCTTTCACAGAATCTCCATCTTCCATCCTAAGATGATACAGCTTCTTTCGAAGAAACAACTTGTTTACCAGGGACTTTGATTGATACAAATTCCCTAACTTATCCCATAATTCCTTGGCTGTATATTCTCCTGAGACATTCAACAACATCGAATCTACCAGGCAGAGTCAAATAGTACTCCTTGATCTTTTGTCCAACTTGTCCCAATCTTCCTTCGACATACCAGTAACTGGTGTACTAGTAGTTTGTGTACTGTTAGGTTGTGTACCAGTAGCTTGTGTGCTTGTAGATGGTGTACTAGTAGGCTGTGTACCAGGATCCACAACGATCCATTGTTCTTTGTCTACAAGAAGGTCCTCCATATTGATCTTCCATAGCTCAAAGTTTTTACCGTTGAACTTCTCTATCTCGATTCTAGACGAGCTCGCCATTCCTCTTTATTTACTCGAATATCCACTGCAAAAGCTCCTGCTAAACCCAGGTTTATCACAGACCTAAGATAAACTTGATCTATCAAGACCGATCCAAACCTTCAGCAACAAAGGTGTCCCTGTGAATCCAAAAACGAGCTATGATACCACATGTAAGTTTTAAACCTGAAAAGTAAAGCAATGCATATAGATTCTTAAGTAATACATAAATTAATTAATCACTCATACACAGAGTACACAGAAATTTTATATCAGAAACCCTCAACCAGGAAAACCTTTCTTATTTTCATTATCTCAAATTTCACCATTCGCCATACAATATATACAATTTTTGTAGGTATTTCGTAGATACCAAAACCCTAATCCCTTAATCCGGGATTAATTTACAAATCCACTAAAAATAACAAAAACCCACACAGACGCAGTTGTCGTATCTGATGCACCCACACACACACACATGCAAATAATATAACACATACCCAACACTCATTAAGATGTAGGAAACTCCAATTTGTATGCCATAGCACCAATATTTTGCAACACCTTATAATGGCCATAGTACTTTGGTGATAATTTATTATCCTTCTTGGCTTGCTTGAGGGACATCAGTCTGTATGGTTGTAGTCTTAGAAACACCCAATCTCCTACTTCAACACTTCTTTCACTATGATGTTGATATGATTGTTATTTCATGCGATTTTGTGCCATGGTTAGGTTGTCCTTTAATATTTGGAGAATTTGGTGTTGATGCTCGATGTTATCTTCCACTGCTTGAACCTTAGATTTTCATTTTAGAGAAGAAGTGATGGAAGGAGGGCGGTATCCATAGAGTGCCATAAATGGTGTCATTTTTGTTGCAATATGAAAGGAAGTGTTATACCACCATTCTTCCAAGGGTAACCATTTGAACCATTGTGTTTGTTTATAAAAGACAAAGCAACGAAGGTAGCCTTCGAGACATTTGTTCACTATCTTGGTTTGTCCATCAAATTGAGGATGATAGGATGAGCTATGAGTCAATTGAGTAACCAAACAAGAAAATAATTATGTCCAAAAATGTTCAGTGAAGATGGGATCTCTATCACTTAAAATAATCTTTGGGCTGCCATGTAGCTTTTGAACTATCTCCATGAATACGGTGGCAACTGTACTGGATTTAAAAGGATGCGAGAGTGAAAAAAAGTGTGTGTACTTATTTAGTCTATCAACAATAACCATGATGACACTCTTTCCTTCAGAATTCAGTAACCCTGTGATGAAATCCATGGAAACCTCCTCCCAGTGTTGACTTGGGATGGCTAATGGTTGTAAAAGACCTGGGGTCTTAATTGTTTCCACCTTATTTTGTTGGTAAACCAAAATTTCTTCCACAAACCTTTGAACATTAGTTTTAAGGCCATCCCAAAAAAATTCCTTCTTGACCCTATGGTAGGTTTTCAAAAATCCCAAGTGCCCTCCTACTAGAGAGGTGTGCAATTCCAATAGTACCTTTTGATTGAGTTGGGAGTTATTACATAAATATAAGTGATCTTTGTACCATAGTGAATCATTTTTCCATGTAAATGTATCTGATGCAATGGAATCTTAGAGCAACCTTTGAATGAGAGTCCGCAATTTTTCATCATTCTTCCATTCATCCCTTGATTCTATTATCCAATCAGGTTGGATGATCGAGATAGAACAAAGAAAGGCCTCAACATATTCATCCTTTCTTGAGAGTGCATCTGCCACAACATTTTGCTTCCCTTTTTATAGACGATTTCAAAATCATAACCCAATATCCTAGTTACCCATTTTTGTTGTTCTTCTGAAGATAGTCTTTGTTCCAAGAAGTATTTAAGACTATCATGATCTGGTTTTACCTTGAAGTGCCTACCTATTCGGTAAGGATGTCATTTATTCAATGCATGTAGTATTTCCATCATTTCCTTCTCATAAATGGGTTTGTGTAAGTCCTTTCCCTTGAGTGGTCGACTTTCAAAAGACAGGGTCCTTCCTTCTTGCATTAGGAAAGCACCAATTCCATTTCTCGAGGCATCACATTCCACAATAAAGGTTTTTGTGAAGTCTGGAGTGGTCAAGACAGGAGATTTGTACATCGCCTCTTTAAGTTGTTCAAAAGCTTTAGTTGCCTCTGGAGTCCATGAAAATGCATCCTTCTTAGTTAGTGTTGTTAAAGGTGTTGCTATTCTTCCATAGTGCCGAACAAACTTGCGGTAGTAACCTGTCAAACCCAAAAATACTCTAAGATTCTTCAATGTTTTGGGAATCGACCAATCCATCATGGCCTTAATCTTGTTAGGGTCTACCTTGACACCTTCATGAGATACAATATAACCCAAATACTCTACCTCCTTCACTCCAAAGAAACATTTGGATGGTTTGGAATATAGTTGTTGCTCCTTTAGTAGTTGTAGCACCTTGTCAACATGTCGCACATGATCCTCCCAAGACTTGCTATAGATTAGTATATCATCAAGCAATACTAACACAAATTTTTGAAGGAAGGGCTTGAAAAATGAATTCATCAACCCTTGGAATTTGGAAGGTGCATTTGTAAGGCCAACGGGCATGACCAAAAATTCATAATGTCCTTCATGAGTTCGAAATGTTTTTTTTGGGATATCTTCTTCCTTCATTCCAATCTAGTGATACCCTAAACGAAGATCCAACTTTGTGAAATAGATTGCTTCATGTAGTTCACATAACAATTCATCAATGACGGGAATAGGAAACTTATCTTTAATAGTGATCTTGTTGAGCTCTTTATAATCTGGACACATATGCCATGATCCATCTTTCTTGAATACCATTACCACCGGTGTAGAGTAAGAACTTTGGCTAGGTCTAATAATGCTAGCCTCTAACATTTATTCAACCATGTGCTCAATTTCACTCTTCTGGGCATAAGGGTGTCTGCATGGCCTGATGTTAGGAGGAACATTCCCAAGAATTAGGTGAATATCATGATCATGATTTCGAGTGGGTGGAAGACCTTTGGGAATATCTTCAAATACTTTGGAATGATTACCAATGATTCCTTGGAGATCTAGAGGAATAGATGGCTTAGATGTTTGAACATCTAGTGAGCATAGTTGTGCAATAATGCCTTGATGCCCCTTTTTCAATAATTTTGTCATGCCATTAGAGCTTATCACCTTACCGGGTTTCCCTATGATACCTCTTAACTCAATTTATTTTCCTTCCAATGAAAATTTCATGAAAAGTTCTTGAAAATTAAAAGCCATCGTTCCTAATAATTGTAACCATTGGATTCCTATTACAACATCAACACCACCCATGGGTATAGAAATCATTGGACTATTCATTACATATTCCCCCATAGTAAGACTGATCTTATTGCATTTTTTTGAATAATTGATAGTTCCTCCATCTACAATCATTACTTGAAACTCTGGCGCTAGATATACAAAGCAATTGAGATCTTTGGATAATTTATAGTGAATGAAATTATGAGTACTACCAGAATCAATTAGGATTATTACCTTTTTCTTTTTGATATATATTTCGATCTTGAGGGTTTGAGGAGTGCTAATTCCAACCAATGCATTACATGATATCGTGGGAGTCAACTCTTCTGAAGAAATTGCTTCTACATTTTCATCTTGAGATGGTTCTTGTTCTTGTTCTTCTTCCTCTTCACAATATATGTAGAATAATTTCTTCTCACCACACTTATGTCCCTTACAATACTTGTTGTCACAATTAAAGAATAAACCTTTTGCTTTTATTTCCTCCAATTGTTGAGGTGTCAACCTTGTAGGTTGAGGTGTTTTAGAGGAAGAAGCATTATTCTCTCTATAGCTATTAGGATTGGTCCTTCTAGTAGCCATAGCCATATTTTTTCTTTCAACATTTCTTGCCACCCTAAATGCATTCTCCAATGATTTGGGTTCCCAAAGGCGAACCTCATGTTGAATGTTATCATTTAAAGTTCCTATGAATACATCAATCAAGTGCTCATCTGAAATATCTATTACCTTTATATTCAATCTTTGGAAGTTCTCAATGTGCTCTGTAACTGAACCCTTTTTCTTGATATTTATCAATTGGCTAAAGAAGGTATATCTCCTTGTATCCTCATAGTGTGATATCATTTCTTCCATGAAAATTGTCCAAGTGACGAGTAATTTGTGAGAACAAAGCCATCGATACCATACAAATTGATTGCGTTCTAAATATAAAGAAGCAATTTGTACCTTTTGTGTATGTGGCACATTATGTATATCAAAGAATTTCTCCATCTGAAGTATCCATGTGATTAGGTCCTTGCCATCAAACTTCCTCATATCGATCTTAGGAACGTGGTTGGTCTTCAACCCAAAGTTGGAGTTTCTCCATTCTCGACTCATATTCCTTGTGTCCTCATAATGAATTTCATGGGACACGTTTTCAGTTTCAGGTGTCCTCTCTATTAGGAAATATTTCATTCCTTCCATGATCTCCCTTTTGAAACCATCTATCTTAGTATCCATTATTTCCTCCAATTTATCTTCAGTTGAATCCATCATCCATTGTAGTTCATATTTTTTCATTGTCTTCTTTTGTAATTCATTTATGTCCCTACACATTTCTTCACCTTCATCAAGAGTCCAAGTAGGACTTTCTGGAGGCTTATTTGGTGTAAAAGTTCCATTTTTGGGTGGCATGTTATCCAAGTATCACTTTTGAACCTTGATTTTGAGGTGGTTCTGCTAGACAATATTTCTTCTGTTGTATCTCCAAAGTTTCAACCCTTCTGGGTATGAAACTTTCTTTTTTGTAGTTCTCTAATATTTCTTCTCTGCAATTCCATAGGTCTGATCAAAATTGGATGTGCCAAGTGGAATTTACAGTAACTTCCCCACAACTTGTTGATTTTTGGACTTTCTAGGAGATGTCACTTGTATAACGTTCCCCACACAAAATAATTGATATACAATTCAGAAACTCATACTTGAAATAATAAAAACTATCCACTATCCAATGCAACAAGTCTCACTCAATTTGGATACTCTAGGAAGAAGTTATGATAGTTTTACCTAGAACACCTTCTTGAGACTAGTCAATAGGATTAGTCAGATACCCTATCTTCCATAGGGTGTATATAAAAATGTAAGAAGACCCAAAAGATGAACGTTTTACCACATATACCTTACTAATTTCTGTGAATATCCTCTAGAGTTCAGGGTCTGAAATGTTATAGAAAATGTTTTATAGCGAAAATTCCACAATGAATCAGTTTAGGATGATTCCAGAACCCTATCTTGCATAGGATGTATATCCGAAAGTATAAGGCCTTAGGATCTGAAATTTTAACCCAACATACCTTGATTCATCTAACAAATATCCTCCAAGTTGTTCCTTCAAAAATGTTGTATAAAACAATTTATAGTGAAAATTCCAAGGTGTCTTAGATGTAGCAGCGAAACCCCAAGACCTTGAGCTCTGATACCATATGTTAAGAACCAAATATCAATATAGCATAGAAAAACCTCAGAATAAGTACTCAATTCCTTGAAAAAGAGATAAATTCAGATAATAAGCCTCTTCAAGGGGGCAACCTCCTTATTCCCACATAAATGTACAATTACAAGATTATTCCAAATGAAAATGTCTCCTTGGTATATATAGGAGACTAGGAGGTATAATTACAACTAATGGACTAAAGCTGACATAAATAAAGTAACATTACTAATGTAATATGCCCCAATTAAGGGGAAATGATATTTAGGGCTTAACACGTATATCTTGTTGTTATGTGTGATTGATGTTGTGTTCTTTGCCTTCTGTTATTCTGTCATTACATTATTGTGCTAGATCTGAGATATAATTGTGTGAAGTAGGTTTAAGTTGGTAAAGAATAACTAGATCTATGTGTGTTTTTATTTTTAATCCACTTACATTTCCTCTGGTTGTAGACAATTGTGTCCTGCAACCCCCTATTGCTACTTTGGGTGAGACTACATTTGCTTCGCAGGTGTTGCTGAAAGGGCCAATAGTTAGGGCTTGTTGGTGCGTTGTTAGAGTTGAACACTGGGTCTACCCTTGTGCCAATAGGCTTTCAACAGATTCATGTCATAGAATATGATGAGACATTATCTCTAGTAGCGAATATGGACTCCATTTGTTTGGACCTTACTGTTGTGGAAGCCAAAGGATGGGAATTTTATCATAGGTATGTGAAGAATGCATTTATTCACAGATATATCTTAGAGTATATTTACATCGAGAACCCACCTAGATTCATACATGATTCATCTTTGGTTTGCAGGCTCAATAAGGCTCTCTATAGCTGCAAGAAGATGTTGAGAGCATGGTATGCCAAGATGGACTCCTATATGTTGTCCCAGAATTTTGTGAGAAGCGAATCTGATCCAAATGTCTACATTCTCAGGACTATTGATTCACTTCTGATTCTAGTTATTTATGTCGATGATCTTTTGATCACTGGAAGCTTGACTTCATTGATTGTTTTGGTGAAGGGGATTCTGCATGATAGTTTTTTTATGATGGACATGTTGAAAATATATCTCAAAAATACATTATTTCATACTTCATATTTCAACCTCCTATTAATATTCAATAGTAAAGCAATAAACCCAATATTAAACTGTACTTAATGAGGAGAAACAATGAATGACATAGATCTGAAACTAAATCAGCAGCGGAAATGACTCATAACAAAAGACAAAATAACACATTTGGCACCATAAATTTTGGGGAATGCACCATGAAGAATACACAGAAAATAAATGACAGCTTAAGGAGAAATTTCTTATTCATCTCTAGGGAAAATTAGAGATTTAAAACAACAATTATATCAGCATGAAATACATAGACTTATCTCACTCTCCAACACAATATCCCTCTAGAAAATAGTTCCAAACTGTATTTTGAATAGAATGCCTTGGCTATATGGGTTGTACAAACCAATACAGTAAGAAAACAACCAAAAATATTCTACAAAATCATGCCAGAGAGATGTTGTATAGTACAGTACCCTACAATATTGAATACTCAAGCAAAATTGTCTTGTAATTCATGCCAAACTGTAACAGAGATGGTTGCCATGAATTCCATGCCTCTCTCTTATTGTACGACCCTTCATGTAGCAGTTGTATGGACAATATTTAATGCTGCAATATCTCTAGAGATGCATGCCAATCCCTCTCCTAGGGATGCATGTCAATATCCCTTGTTGCTTCCCTTCCATCCAAGCTAAGAAACCTCTCTTGGAAAACATGACCCTTCACCTTCCCTCCAATCTCTCCTCAAGATGTGTGCCCTCTCTCACCCTCATGAGATACCTTTAATAATTTTTGAAATGTAACTCCTCTAACCCTTGATCTCCCTTGAGTGACTCTTAACTTTCCCTTGAGATCAACGGTCATGACTTGATCATTCGTCGAGGTCACTTAATTCACTAAAGTGAGCCATAACATCATAAATTCACTTTTACATTTAATAATTAAAAGAACCAACTTTATAAAATAACTTTATAAAGTTACTTTAAAAAACTCATTATAAATTCACTAGGGAGAAAGTGTGCTCGGTTACTTCCACATGCTGAGAGATGCAAATGCAAAAGTACCTCTAAGCTACCAAATTCTAACAGGACTTGGGTCCACTCCATTACTTCCTTGGTCTCGATATTAGTCTTAATTCTTCAGGCATCAAGATATCTCAAGCCAAGTATGCTCAGGATCTCATGGAGATATTTCACATGACATACTGCAAGAATTCCCCTACACCCTTAATATTTGGGGTAATACTTGAGGATGGCGCTGAAACTCCAATGGTTGACAATAATTTGTAAAAATAACTTGTGGGGAGTTTTTTGTATCTCTCCCACACCCGACCAAACCTATCATATGCAGTGGGAGTAGTCTCCAAGTACATGAAGTATTCACATGAGTTACACTATAAGGTTGCAAAGTGTATCCTTCAGTATGTTCAGGGCACCATAAACTATAGGGATTCATTACGCATCAGGATATACATTGAATCTCATAGGATTCACATATTCTAACTAGGTAGGTGACAACATTGATCGCAAGTCCACATCCGAACACACGCTCAGTTTGGGTTCAAGGCCTATTTGTTGGTAAAGAAATAAGTAGTTTACTATTGCTCTATCTTCAGCTAAGGTTGATTAAAGAGGACTATTTAACATCACCATCCAAGCATTGTGGCTACATAACTTCCTTACCGAGTTGGGCATCAAGTTCCACAATCTGACTGTGATTTGGTGTGACAACGAGAGTACTCTCAAGTTTTGTAGAGACCCAGTGTAGTGGAAGTGGACAAAGAATATCAAGATCCATATGCACTACATCAGAGATATAGACCATAAGAGGATCATTGAACTTCATTTGTTTCCTTCCTCTGAATAGATTGTTGACATCCTCACCAAGAATTTCTTTGAGAATAAGTTTCACTCTCTGCATGATCATGTTGGAGTGAAGGACATAGTTTCTTAGCTACTATATTTTCTTCATTTGATTCATTGTACCTTGATGTGGGGTTTTTTCCATGAGGTTTTCCCTCTTTCCTCACTTTATTTTAGTGTTCATTAGTTGCATTGTTCATGGGAACCTAACATGGACTTTTTTGTTGGGACCCATTCCTCATTACCCCATAGTAGTGTTCAAGGGGGGTGTTGGAGATATTACACACACCTAGGATATTTTTTCCTTATTTTATTATGTTTATTAGTCATTATTTAGGTGTTGGGTGCAAGAAAATTTTTGAATAAAGAATAATTTTGGAGAATAAAACACAAGACAACTGGAAAGAAATGCAGCACAACATGCAGAGGAAGAAAGCATGCGAGTAACATGTTAGCACTCTGTAAATTATGTTCGGCTGAATAGACAAATGATAGAGATAACTCTTTCAACCAGCTTTAGAGATGAGGCACTAGCCTACTCAACTCAGAGAGGGCTCTCTCACGTCACTTAATATATCTATGGAAATCATTGGCTAGATTTGGTCTGTTTTGAGGTTTTTGATAAAATTGTTGAAGGGATGAAGATGGCCTTTGGGATATGGGGTCAAGAATGTAGGATGCATTGCCAAATCATGAAAATGGTTAAGATGAAAAGGATAAATGAGGAAGTGACTTCTGAGCTTATGCTTGAAAACTCAGATGGTATCAGAAGAAAAGAAACACGTAACTATTATCAGAGCATTATAGTAATGAATTTTGAAATGGTTTAGAAGATATAAACATAGTCTAAATCTCCAAGTTGAGAGCATTGAATAATGAATTATGGACTTTTAATTTCTTAATTCAGACAGAAGAAAGAAAAATGAAATACAAAATAACATCAATCACACACTATGAGAGAGAACAAGACTCATGACACCACCAATTAGAATATTTTCATAAAAACTCCAAAATCTGCCTTTGCATCCATGTATTCATTCCAACCCCAGAGATTTACAAATTCATCGTGCATAGAGGGAAGGCTCCTCCTTTCTCCCATGTTTTTATACTCAGGAGGCCAAGCATATATAAAGGAATTTCGTGTGGAATTTAAAACGTTCTGACTTCCTTGTAATTCTAAAAGTAGATACAAGTTAAAAAAGGAAGAACAGTTGTATTATTTAAAGGGACCATTAGTAATTGGTATTTCATACCAGGACTCCCTTTTCTTAAGCCGACATCTATCCAAAAAATTTTAAAATACACCAAAATTTTACCTGAGGATTTCCCTCAGCTTGGCAATTTCCTCCTCCAGGGTACTCCACCACTCGAGATTTTCCCCGACTCTCTCTATCATCTCAGTTTTGGCCTCTGTCCTCCACGTTTTTATCCTCTTCTTCTTTTGTGGTTGGGTGGAAGGTGTTGTCTGCATGTTCATTTATGAAAATATCCCTCATAACGGGGTTTAATTTGACTCCTGACTCTGTCTTAGTTTCAGGTTCGGTATGAAATTTAGTCGCCAGTATCTACAAGACCCACCTTTCATTGTTACTTATTGACCTTCTTGGTACATTATTTGAGAATCTAGTCATGCCAAACACCATTTGACGGGCATTATCCATAACTTTCGGACTTTGCAGAGACTTTGATTTGGCCACCCTTTGAATTTACAAAATTTAGGAGCACAGGTCGAGCTTGTTTTCTTATGCATAAGATGTTAATTTCCCAGAATAGGATAAAATGATTTCATATCTGAGATTTGATGGTTTTTGTACTTTCATCACAAATTATTGTCATAGTACATTGGTGTGCCATGCTTCATCAATCCACTTCGAATGATGAGCCTCAAGTTAGTTATGCGGTGACATCCTTTTGGTACGTCATCTAGGAAAGTACCTGGACTAGTGATGTGAGGTGATTTGACCAACCACCATTCTCCCCGCGATTTATTGACGTGACATTTTAAACCACATGACATTGGGGCCATAGGAAAAGTGGTTTCAGGCAATGTGCCATCTCCCCCAATGTGTGTGTAAGAGAACCACACATTCCCCATCAAAACTAGAGTGGTTTTCCCTATTCCGCCTTCGCAATGTTAAGTTTCATGCTATTTGTTGATCTGAAATGAGCCTCGACCATGGATCTGATATTTTTCAAGATCGATGGCCCGCTGAGATACTCCCTTCGCCACCTCTGCTATATTCGTTCATATGACGCAGGATATAGCCAAGCACCCTAAATTACCAACCACGCCTCTATTGTGGTATAGCGTCTTGTTGAACCTTAGAAATTTTTAGACCTTGATTTAAAAATTGTTAAGGTCATAACATTGGCTCCAACTTGGGATGTTATCCTCCCGACAAGGTAGAAAATAACATGTAAACCCAGTGCCTGATCCATGGGGTATTTCCCAAAACATGTGTGTACCCTGCTCCTACCAAGCTCTCTGTACTGCTTCCAACTGCATGCGAGACGTTCAAGTACATTATTGAAAACTGACTGCATTTAGTGCTAGAAAACTTAAACTGGAAAATGCTTGGCTGACAAGCTTATTTTTACATCCCTACCTACCCTAAAACTATTGGGATGACCACTCACTCAAGTGATGCTAAAGTGCCAATGCAACCAATCAAGTAATTGGCTTCTTGATTTTCCTTTGTTCACATTTCTCTTAGGCTGGTAGAAAAATGTAAAAGATGGCAGATGAAAAAACAAATTGAATACAAAATCCAAGCTTATGAATGAAACAAATTCATCCTTTACTGAATACTATAATAGGATGGCCACCAGATCTTGAAAACCATAAAAAATCATTTCTCCTTGATGAGAAAAAATCGAAAGGCAAGTATCTTTCATCAGCGTTCATTGTTTTTTCTCTATTTCTTCTATTCTGAGAACATTTTCAAATGAGATGGAAGTGGTAGGTTGGTCTACTTGCCCATGCACATCAACAAAAATATTCACATATTCTTGAACATCTTCAAATATGACAGCCATATAATATGCATCAAGGCCATCCTCTTGTTCATCAAACAACTCTGATGTGGTTTCATTAAATTTCTGGAAATTTGTTTGAGGACAACCACTTTGACTTTCAAATGAATAAATAGAAATAAGTTCTTGCTCATAATCTTCTAGCAAATGTGAAAAGTTAACAACATGCACTATTTCATAGTCTAGAGATACCGTGGATGGATTTTCAAAACCCTGATTTTCAAATGACTCAAAGAAAACCATTGCCTCTTCATTATATTTCTTTATTTCTGATGGGCAAGTGGCATACACTTCTTCGTTTCTTTCCCGAAAATCTATGTCATTTTTTTTTTATTGCCAGAAACTTTCATAGATGCAATTTCAAAATATTCTTCCATGTCTATGTTGTTTAAAAATTGAACCACGATGTCATTCTCAAGGGCAGAGAAAATACTTTGAAACACTTTTTCATGTCAAGAATCTATATTGATTTCGGGAGAAAGAAAATGACCTCGAACAATACTTTATGGAGCAACTTCTTCTTCCTTTCTAGGCTGATAATCGAACATAGACTGCAAATCTGAGATGACATGACCCTTTATGTGATTGTTTATAGAATCATCATCACCACTGTGCTCATGCTTGGAGGATCCTTGATCAGAGATACTACAAATATTTTTCTTCAATAATTCGAAAGAAGCAAAACATAATGGTAGGGTTGTCCTACCTGATTTGAAACTGTCTTCAATTTTATTGCCAACAAATGGTTGTATTTTGGCACAAATAATAGGGTCTTCAGGCACATGAAAAGAGTTTTGTGATATCTGTTCATTCTTCTCCATTGATTTAGTGTGGTTTTTCATAAGCACAGATTCATTTTCCTCAATGATAATTTTAGGATTTTCTTTCAACAATTTGAAAGAAGAAAAGCATAAAGGTAAGGAATTTCCTTCAACTAATTCAATACTTTCTTCTTTGTAATTGTGATATGAAGGTTGATTTCTTTCATTATACTGTTGAAAAGGAACATTTTCTGATAGAGAACATGTAGTTGATTTTTCTAGGGAGTCAACATCATCATATTCATCATATATAGGTAAATCATTAACATATGCCATGCCATCTAACAAGAACAAACTTGGAACATCAACCTGTTCTTCAACAAACGACTTTGCAAACTCATATTCTTGACTGTCTATAAATGAATACATGAAACAATCAGCCCCCTGCTTATCATGGGATAGATCAACACCTCCTCTTTTAACAAGTGGGATATATTTTTTTGCAAAATCATTAGCATTGGAAACTTCAAGAGGACATATGATATTGTCAATTCTATGCTCAAGATTCCAATCAACTATTTTCTGTTCATATTCACTTTCATGTCCTTGAGCATTCAACCCCTCATTTTGGGTCTATTTACATGCTTGGATGTTGTGTTGAGTGTCCTGAGTGTCACTAAACATTTGTTGTAAGGACCCAGGTCTTCTTTCCATCAAGAGGAAAGAAATATCTGGATGAAGAGTAGTTGCATAATGGAGCATGGTAGTAGCTTCAGAGGGTGGAATTTCTTTGGACAAATTATAATAGACTCTAGAGAACTCTCTACTAAATATAGAAATAGATTCATTACTGCATCTTTTCAAGGCATAAAATTCAATGAGTTGCAGCTCTAAGGATTTCTCCTTGCCCCAAAACTTAAAAAAGACCTTCTTCAATTCTACCCATGAGTTGATGGTTTCTAGATGTAAATGTTTGAACCAGTGTTTGGTGTCTCCTTTCAAGGATTGAGAGAAAACTCTCATACACACATCATTGTGGTCAATCTTGAATAAATATATAAAATTCTCAAACCCTTGAATGTGCTTTTCAGCTGAGATGACATTCGATTCTTCGTTGAACACAGGTAGGTACTCATAGTAATTTGGAGGGAAGTCATGAAGGGTTTGGGGTATCTTTAAGGGTATATATCTATGTTGGGCCTTAGGGGGTGTTGGACCAGGAACAGTGGGAGAAACATTGGTTTGAGTCTCATAAGATTCATCAACTTGGTCATTGTCATTGCGTGGCCCAGGTCACAACTTTTTATCAGAGCCAGCGACAAGGTGAGGGTATGCATGTGCAACGTATAGAGGAGGAAATATAATTGCAATTCTTTCATGATCATTATTAAGATACAATAGGTAAAATAAAGTTTGTTTGGCATGTTCAAAGAAGGAGCAAAGGCAACTTAAAATGAAAATTAAAACGCTTTGTAAGAGGTCCCATTTTGAGTACCTGTTAAGAACCAAATATCAATATAGCATAGAAAAACCTCAGAAAAAGTACTCAACGCCTTGAAAAAGAGATAATTTCAGATAATAAGCCTCTTCGAGGGGGAAAACTCCTTTTACCCCACTTAAATGTTTAATTAAAAGATTATTCAAAATGAAAATGTCTCCTTGGTATATATAGGAGACTAGGAGGTATAATTACAACTAATGGCCTAAATCTGACATAAATAAAATAAAATTACTAATATAATATTTCCCAATTAAGGGGTAATGAGCCAATATTAGGGATTATCATGACCCTCCCCTTGAGACAAGTGTTGTCCGAAACGCTTGAGTAACTCTAGATGATTTTGTATAAAAGACTCATCTTCCCAAGTGGAATCTTTAGCCGGTAGTTTCCTCCATTTAATGAGATACTCTGAAATGGATCTATTCCTTAGCTAGCAAATTCTTGAGTCAGTGATGGCTTCAGGCTCCAATATGATTTTTCCTTCCTCTTCAAGTTCTAGCAATATAGTTTGAATTGGGATCTTGTCACCTATAACCTTCTTTAAACATGAAACATGGAAAACTAGGTGTACTTGTGAATATGCAGGCAGTTCCAATTTGTATGCCATAGTACCAATCTTTTGCTACACCTTATAAGGGCCACAGTACTTTGGTGATAATTTATTATCCTTCTTGGCTTGCTTGAGGGACATCTATTTATATGGTTGTAGTCTTAAAAACCCCCAATCTCCTACTTCAAAACTTCTTTCACTACGATGTTGATCTGCTTGTTGTTTCATGCGATTTTGTGCCATGGTCAGGTTGTCCTTTAAGATTTGGAGAACTTGTTGTTGATTCTCGATGTGATATTCCACTGCTTGAACCTTAGATTT
>SNQJ01S0020719.1:96458-111112 GCA_010110895.2 Picea sitchensis | reverse complement strand
ATGGGTCCATTTATTCCGATGTATGACCAATGTTGTAGTACATTATAATAGGGCCGATAGGAATATAGATTATACTAGTATTGGACATCATGCGTGCTAGAGAACCCATTTTTGTATCTCTATATGTATTGAGGGCTTAAGCCTGATAATGTATTATTGACATTTAGAGGCTTATGGCCCACATTTTTTATTGTAACATCAATTTTTGGACATGTTATATATATACATATATTTTTCCCTTATGGAGTAAATATCTTTTGTACAAATATATTTACATGTGCGTGTATGTGCACGATTTTATATTTATGTGTGTGAAAGATGTCAATCTAAAACATGATTTTCCAATGTATTAGTTAATTGATTAGAACTCCTAGAAACATGAATATACATAATATAATCAAAATAACGTTCTAAGATATGTACCCTAAGGAACCGTCGGTGAAGGGTGAGATCGTGGACACAATACACTCCATTTAACTATGACACTACTGGTTCAGCATCTAGATGAACCCGAAGGTGAGAAATACCATGTAACAATGCATCACGTAGTGATTTTATTACAACACTGTACTCGTAAACATTATTGGTTGCTTCTCCTAGACAAACATCTCCAGAGGATACCAACTGACTAGTGGGTGTGAAGATCACCCAAGGTGTGGAAGAAAGAATCTGAGTATGTCGGTTAGCACCATCCACGAACCCAACATAAACCTCAGATTCACTTGACATCTGTCACAATGCAGAAACACAATAAACTACACTTCCATAAAACAAAAATATATTAAAATGTATAAATAAAAATATGCACAATTTACAAGAAGTCACACTTAGGTGACCAACCTAAGCATAATACTTCTTTAGATAAATCCCATTCTTGGGCTCAAGAAAGGTATTTCCTTCGAATTCAACCAATTCATAAGCACCACTTTACAAAACTTTCTTAATAATAAATGGTTTGAACCACATGGGTTTGAATTTTCCTGTCCCCAAGGGATCTTTATCTTGATCATAGACCAAGACAAGATCACCTTTGGATAAAACTCTAGGGTGAACCAACCGATCATATTGACACTTGACACATTGTTTATGAGCCTTGTTAGCCAAGGCTTCATCTCAACATTGTTCATCGAGTTGCTTGATATATACAAGACACTCTTCAAGTGTAGTTTTGTTGGGAAGTAGTGTTGGAGAAATTTCTATTTTCGGCACACTATTTCAGTGGGACTAACACTATTTCAGTGGGAGTTAACTGACTAGTTCTATTTTAGACTTTCTAATCTTAGACCATCACTATTATGCATGTGTTCCTAATTATATGATGTCATTGCCTATATGAGTGAAGATCACTCACTCATTGATAAGATTATAATATACATTGATTCTCATTCTTCATTGTCCATCTCTCTTCCTTTTCTTGATAAGTTTTGTTTGTGTATGCTTTAGCTAGGTCTCCTGTGCAGGTTTCCATGAAACACTGGCATGGTATTAGAGCTGAGCTGCTTGGAGCAACCCAGACAAGCTAGATAAGAGTGAAAGAGTCCTTGATTAAACCTAGTTTCCACAATCGTCGCGGCCTATCCCTATCGAAAGGTGCGACGATTGGAATTGTCGCGGCCTATCCCTGTCCAGGCATCGTTGCAACTTATACACAGCCAAGGTGCGACGTTGTCACACTGTGTTCTTCATCTAGGGTGTGACGATTCAATTTTTCACAATATTCGTACTATTTCCTTCACTAGGGTACAATGATTTATCATCGTCTCACTTTATCCTTCTCTAGGGTGCAACGATTCAACAACCCTCCAAAATTGGTTTTCTGCAGTAAAATTGCAATATCTCGAAATCCACGGTCTGGGTCGGGCTGAAATTTTTACCAGAGGCGTATAACATAGGGATTCTCATGCTCACCAAAAATATCCAAAACCCACATCATATTTTAGGAGATATAGTTGTTTTTATCATATCTATAACTGCCATAGCACCATCAGTCATATCTCAGAATCCACAATCTGGGTTTTCAAGATCTTTTCAGAATCAATAGCAGGAATGGAGGTGATGCAACTTCTTCATTCAATTTTGATGATAATACTCACATCATACAACTATTTTGAATGGAAGCCAAAGTCCACATTCCAACTCAAAAGAAAAGGACTGTATAATTTGACGATGGCGACATAAACAGAGCCTACATCAACGCTTGAGAAGACCAGATGGGCGAACCGTAAGGATGAGGCCATAGGACTACTTCTTGAGTTAATATCCACCAATTTATGGTTTCATGTTGCCTCATGCAAGACTCCAAACGAGATCTGGACCACCTTGGAAGGACTCTTTGGAAAGTAGGATGAGATGCGAGGTCATATGCTTGAGGTAGAGTTGAATACCTTAGACCCTAAAAGTTTTGATAATATACAAGATTTATTTACTAAATTTAAATATTTGATTTTTAGCTTGGGTGAATGTGGTATTGACAATTCTACACAAGAGAAACAACTTATTCAACAATCTTGGCCAAGATAGGACCAAAATATGTTGTATATGTCTCCAATTTCCATTCTAGAAGATGTCTTTTCAGCGCAAATTGGAAAATTCCTATGATGGCTCAGTTCATTGAGTCTCTCACACAAGAGCAGACAAAACTCATATAGATGGGCCTCATGAAAGATACCAAAGCACATGCACTCACCATGCATGATGGAAAAGGGTCATCCAATAAAAAAGCGAAGTAGAAACGAAAGGAGCTATTACATCTAGAGTCAAAGAAGGAGGGATATTCCAAACCCTTCAAGGGTTCTTTAGGTTCTAAAGATTCTTCAAATTCCAAAGGGAAGAAGAAGAAGGGAAAGAAGTTCACATATTTCAATAAACCGAATCATGAAGAATCCACATGCATGAAGAAGCAAATCGATCTTATGACACAGGTACTTCAGAAGAATAACCTTGGAGGCTTCATTCCTGAAGGAGCCAAGAAGAAGAAGGAAGAAGATCATGCGCCTAAGAAAGGTAATCACCGTGCTCTAGTTTAAATTAATTCCTTATTTGATTCATGGATTATAGATTCTGGCACATCACATCATATGCAGCTAAAGAGGAAGTTTTTACTTCTTTGAGTTCATGCTTTGGACCTCCTATTCTCATGGGGGATGATACTCCAATAGCAGTAGCAAGAAAAGGGAGAGTGGACCTCCCAAATGGTAGTTTTGAGAATGTTTTACATGTTCCAACGATTTCTGTAAATCTTCTCTCAATTTATCAGATCACTCAAACAGGTAAAAGGGTTGAATTTACATCAGACTCAATTATTGTACTTGACATGCATGACAGTTCCATTATTGCAGTTGGTAAGGTAGATCACAAATCATGGTTGTATAAGTTCACTAAGTTTATTGACTATGATTCCTCTTTGCTACTTACACATGGTAATGATAGTAGTAGAGTATGGCATGAGAGATTTGGTCATTTAAACTTTAGGTACATGCAACGACTTTCCAAGCAAGGAATGGTCAAAGGCTTTCCAGAAATTCAATTTTCTAAAGGGGTTTGTGAAGGATGCATTCTTGGCAAGCATCCTGAAGAGAAATTTGAAAATGGGAAGGCAAGGAGAGCCTCCTCTTCCTTGGAGCTTGTTCATAGTGATCTCATGGGTTCATTTCCACATTTTTCCATCAGCAAAGCAAGGTACATTCTTACATTTATTGATGATTACTCACACTATACTTGGGTTTATTTTCGCAGACAAAAGTCTGAAGTTTTTTATCATCTCAAAGACTTCAAAGCTCTAGTAGAGACACAAACTGGGAATAAAATCAAGATCCTTCATACAGCCAATGGGGGGGAGTATATCAACAAAGATGTTCAGAATATTTGTCATGAAGCTGGTATCCAGTTGCAGCATACAGTTTCATACACTCCACAACAGAATGAAGTTGTTGAAGGGAAGAACAGGTCTCTCAAGGAGATGACCAATTGAATGTTGCATGCAATATCACTTCCTTCCAAGATTTGGGTTGAGGCACTTAACTATGATACTTACATATAGAATAGATCACCTCATAGATCTGTTGAGGATAGGGCACCTTTTGAGGCTTGGACAGGTGACAAACCAGATGTCACACACTTCTGCATCTTTGGAACTAGAGCATGGGCCCATATTCCTTTTGAAAAGAGGAAAGCCTTAGATCCACAAAGCACACCTTGCATCTTTGTGGGATACATAGATAATGTGAAGGGGTACAGATTGATTGATCCCTCTATAGATTAGCACACATTTGAGCGCACTGTTCAGTTTGAGGAGAGTCCTTTGCATGCACCTCCAATGAAACATGCAAAGACTCTTGTGCTTCCATCAGTTATAGACATCAGAGATGATGATTCCACACACTCAGATGCTACATATTCAGACACAAATTCAAAGGATTTTGTACATGCAAATGAGCAGGTAGTACAACCAAATGAGGAGACAACGTTGGAGCTTCAGAAAATGCCCAAGTGGGCACAATCCACACTTCAGGCAACAGGCAACCTTGCAGGGGATCCATTGGATTCAAGGAGGACTTGATCCCAGCATGTGAATCCTTCGCATGTACTTTCAGCTTCTGAACCAGCGATGCCCATGCATTGCTATATGGTTCAATATTTTGATCCACATACCTATAGTGAGGTTGTTGGCAATCCACTATGGGAAGAAACCATGCAGGAGGATCATGACTCTCTCCTAGAGAATCAGACTTGGGATCTGGTTCCACTTCTACCAGGGAGGAAACTTGTCAGATGCAAATGGGTCTACAGGACCAAGAGAGCATCATATGATCAGGTGAGAAGGTACAAGGCCATATTAGTTGCAAAAGGATTTCAGTAGATTCATGGGATAGATTATGATGAGACCTTTTCTCCTGTAGCAAAGATGGACTCCATTCGCTTGGCTCTAGCCATTGCAGTAGCCAAAGGATGGGAAGTTCACCAGATGGATGTGAAGAATGGTTTTATTCATGGTGACCTTTCATAGGAGATCTACATAGAGTAGCCACAAGGGTTCATTCAGAACTCATCTTTAGTATGTAGACTGAAGAAGACTCTCTATGGCCTCAAGAAGGAACCTAGAGCATGGTATGAAAAGATGGATTCTTACTTACTTTCACATGATTTTGTTATATGTAAATCCGATTCCAATGTTTACATGTTGAGGACTACTAACTTTGTGATGATATTAGTACTCTATGTTGATAATCTTTTGATCATTGGTAGCTCGGCTTCAACCATTGCTTTGGTCAAAGATATTTTGCATGGCAGGTTCTCTATGACGGACATGGGTCCACTACACTTCTTTCTTGGTCTTGAGATCAGTCAGGATGCTTTTGGCATCAAGCTTTCTCAGGATAAGTATGCAAGGGATCTTCTGGATAGATTCCACATGACAGAATGTAAGTATGCACCTACACCCTTCTTATCTGGGATCAGACTTGAGGATGGTGGGGATACACCATTAGTGGACAACACTTTGTATCGACAGTTGGTGGGGAGTCTTCTGTATCTCACCCACACCCGTCCAAATATCTCATATGAAGTAGGAGAAGTTTCCAGATACATGCAGGAACCCTATGATCTGCACTGGAGTTATTCCAAGTGCATCCCCAGATATGTTCAAGGCACCATGATTTATGGGATTCACTATGCAGTTGGTTGTGCATTAGATCTCATAGGCTTCACAGATTCATATTGGGCTGGTGATAGCATAGATCACAAGTCCACATCTGGGTACACTCTCAGTTTGGGGTCAGGCCCAATTTGTTGGTCAAGTAAGAAGGAATCATCCATTTCTTTATCTTCCACAGAGGCCGAGTACAGAGGAGTAGTCAACTGTGTCATTCAAACACTTTGGCTTCAACACTTTCTTACCGATATTGGTATCTAGTTTCACTATCCGACTATCATATGGTGTGACAATCGGAGTACACAGATATTTTGTAGAGATCCAGTACAGCGACAACGAACCAAACACATCGAGGTCCACATGCATTTCATCAGAGATTTAGTACATGACATGATCATTGATTTGCAGTTATGTCCTTCCTCTAAACATACTATTGACATATTCACGAAGACATTCACTGAGAAGAATTTTCAAACTTTGTGGGATTGTCTTGCAGTGAAGAACGCAATTTCCTAGCAACTTCCTTTTCTTCTTTTGATACATTGTCCTTTGAGGGGGGATTTTATTCCCACATGGTTTTCCCTCTTTCCTCGTTTTTATTCAGTGTTCATTAGTTTCATTTTACATGACTACCTAAAATGTCCTAGTAGCCGAGACTCATTTTTTACTCCATAGTGATGTTTAGGGAGGGTGTTGGAGAAATTTCTATTTTCGGCACACTAGTTCAGTGGGAGTAACACTAGTTCAATGGGATTTAACTGACTAGTTCTATTTTAGACTTTCTAATCTTAGACCATCACTATTATGCATGCATTCCTAATTATAGGATGTCATTGCCTATATGAGTGAAGATCACTCACTCATTGATAATATTATGATATACATTGATTCTCATTCTTCATTGTGTATCTCTCTTCATTTTCTTGATAAGTTTTGTTTATGTATGCTTTAGCTAGGTCTCCTTTGCAGGTTTCCATGAAACACTGACAAGTAGTTCCAATGCCAACTTGAGAGAAGAAATATGACACTCTATAGGAAAGATTGCCTCCAACCCGTAAACAAGTTGGAAAGGAGAGAAACCTATAGAAATATTGACGGAAGTTTGATATGCCCAAAGTATTGAATATAACATCAAATGAATATTCTACTTGGCCAAATTGATTGTCCATTGGAGAATAGTTTTAAGAGACTTATTGACAGCCTTCACTTGTGGATAATAGGGTGACAAATGTCCTTTCTTAAACCCTATCTTTGATGTTAACTTAGTAATCATATTACTTTGAAAGTGACTACCATGGTTCGTGAAAATATCTTTCGGTATACCAAACCTAGCAACAATTTGGTTGAAAATGAAAAGTGTCATCGTTTCCCCATCATTATTAAATGTTGGCATGGCTTCGACTCACTTAGTGAAGTAGTATACCACCACATTGATATAATGATGACCCCTAGCAGAGGTTGGGTTGGAAAAATGATATGGATGAGGGTCTTGTTATCCCCATTTTGTGGATAACTAAGGATATGATGTCTTGAGGTCCCCAGGTTGCAGATATGGAGTGTCGAGAGACTACATGAACAACAGTACACTTTGCACAGATGGAAAACCCACTCACCACCACAGATGGTCACATGTTTACAGATGGAATCCACCACATGAGTTGGCTTCCGGAAGGCAATGGGCCTTGATCCATGAGGTACAAGTCAATATTATAGTGAGCATCATTTCAATACCTAAGCCATTTGATTATGTGGTATCTTAGATTGCTCTAGATTTCATGATATGTGATTGGACGTTATGCCTTTAGCCTTGCTTCACCTTGGTGGTTGACATTTTTCCCTAGTAAGTGGTATTCTTTAGGAATGGGTTTTCTACTGGGAAATACCTTAATTAGACATTGTACCATTCCCGACCATACTTACCATTTTCCATCATTATTCCCCTTTGTTTCCTTATCTCTTGGGATTTTAGGGTGTATTGACCCAAGAAGGGGTTGTCCCTCATTGTATGGGAAGAAGGGGATAAAGGCCTAGAGGGGTTGGTGTTGGGTAAAAGATAAAATCCATGTATGAACCTTCCAGATTCTTTGCCTAGGGATCACCCAAGAAAGCAATAAAACACTTATCTTTGAATAAAAGGGGACCCATAATATAACAAAGAAATGCCTGAAAGGTATATTGAAGGATAAGAGGTATCATCATGACTCAACCTATCATGTCCATGGATATATAGTGCTATGACATTGTCATTATTTGGTCACCAAACCAGGGCAACGGCTCTTAGTTGCATGGCTGGGAGAAAGGGGGTCTCATCACAAGCCAACCTTCTCATTTCCATTAGGCATTTGTGGGTGGCATTGCCACCATCTGGTCACCACGCCAGAGAAATGACCTTCAACCTCTCCTTGTGTTAAGGAAAATATAAAGAAATAAAGATAAAAGAAAAGTAAAGGGCTTGGAAAAAATGCATTGCGGACAAAGGTACCACACACCCTCTACAAAGGCACCCATGAATGAGACACTACCACCCCTAGTATGTCATGAKCCCTATGCCCATTGAGTCTTGACCCCATCCATCTCATACACTWTACATGGCTTAGAGAGGGACCTCCTGGAGGATCTCCTTGACCCGGGGAAAGATCTACCCAATAGGACACCTCTTCAACCTTCCCATACTTAATCTTAACAAGTCGCATAGTGTCATTGAGTTGTTAATTGTTTGATATGGTAATATTTGATGCACATCCTTAGATGGCTTGTTTATTGATTGGATCCACTTATCATGATTTTATGACTTGAGATTATTGGAGGGCGAGTCCATTTGTTTTTGCAGGCCTAGTTGGTGGACAATTTTGGGAGAATAAGCCTAGCTTGGGCTTCCATGGGGCTACAAGCCCATAGGTTAGATGTCAGGGGGCCGCACGCCAGATGAGAGGATATGACTTGGATGGAATTGATGATGACTTGGATGACCTAGCCCACCCATTGTTTGCTAAACAATTTTCGCAGGAGGGGAAAAACATCCCACTTTTGAGCATGACGTCATGTATTGGGGGTTTGGGCTTGATGGTGAGGTGCCACTCACTTTCACTTGAATGTTTGTAGGAGAAGAGGTATTTCACCAAGAAGAGATCATCTAGATGTTTGAAAGATGGTATTGGGAGGCCCTTCCATCCTTCTCCAGCACCAAAAACCTCCTCAAAGTGGAAAAATGTCCCCTAAAGGGGTGACATCATCCTTAATTAGGGTTTAATTTGTGAAAAATATGAAATTTTAAGTGAATTGTTTAATATTATTGTGTTAAGGGGGAAAGATTAGGGTTGTTGACCCCTAATATTGTGTTTTACTCATTTTGTGGACAAGCCATGTTGGATAATTTTTGTATAAATGGAGATCATAAGATCTCATTTCAAATCGTAACTTTCCTCTCACAAGAGGACTTGGTCTGAAATTTTTGGCCTCCTTAGATATTTTAGCTCTTGTGCACTTGTGTATGGCTGAATGTTTCAATGGTTAATGGAAGAAGTGATGCGCTAGCCTTGGAAGGTTATTTTCTAGATCTTGTGGTGGATTGTCTTAGCATCTCTCTTGATCTTGGTATGGTTTTTACTCTATTGCTATCATTTTATTCAAGTCAAGTATTGTTATGCTAAAAACTAGGTGGGAATTATAAAGGCATACACCCCCACCATAGTATTCACCATTTTTTCTTCATTTTATTGCTTCATCTCCTTGACAAGGGTTTGCTAAGAGAAGTATAAGGGCATACACCCTCTTAGCTTAAACCCTAGATTAGAGAAACTTTCCTTGGGAAGTAAAAGGGCTTACACCCCCAAGGAGGTAGCTTATATAATCTCCTTGTGACTCCATTAACCCAATAGTAAAGACACTAGTCATATTTTTGTTGCATTGGAGATATAAATTATTGCATTGGGAAACATGAATTTCAGTCTTTTTACTTCTTGCAAAAGTGGATTGTCTTCCTTTTGCCTTGGGAACCTCACAGCCACTAGGGAATCCTCATCCAAGGGCTACTTATCGATTCTATTACAAATTTTAATCTTCATCCATTAGGGCTGCAAAAACCCTAACATACTTGCTTTAAAAACTCTCTTATCAACCATTGTTTTTTCCTCAAAAGTTTGCACACTTCTCTACTTGTCCTAGTGCATGTTTTGGAAACTTTTGAGAAGATTCCAGTGCCTGATTTTATTTCTGTAATACATTGAATGTTACATCCATAGGGCTGATATAATTTACTACAGACAAGTTTTTACAACAACCTTATCTTTTGTGCTAGAACTTTGGATTTTCATCTTGAGTTTAGCTAGTCTTTCTCTTATATTTTCTACTTGATATCTAGCACTTATTGAGCAGTTTATAGTATCATTTATTTGATGATATATCTTGTTATATACTACTGAAAATTAGGGACAACAAGCTTAAATTTCTGATCCAACTAACATATACTGTTGCAAAGTGTGTTTTCTTGTGTCTCGGGAAGGTACACTCATCCGAAAAAGAACTATACTTGTGGGGAAGTCATTTATTAACTTGAAAGGAATCTCTCCCTATCTTTATTTCCATTTAGACTTGACCTCTAGGATATTTGTTTCCACTTCCCTCCATCTCCATCTCAATCCCCCTAGGGTCACCGAGATCACCTCCCTAGAGTGACCTAGTCACCCTTGAAGTTCAGGACCTACATCAAGGTGACATTGGGTGTAGGATTCCAAAATTTATAGCATCTATTCCTTGGTTGGGTCGGGATTTTCCCAACCTACAACTTGTGCCATAATATTTTGGCACCACTATCGAGGAGGATTTTGAATCCTCTTTCAAACCCTAATGACACTTTGGTAATCTATCCCAAAGCCTTTCCCTTAGCTTTCCTGGTGACGCCACCCAATGAACGCTCCATTTCCACCCTTCTTGATGAGCTCATCTTGAAGCTCATCTGGTGACTCCACCTTCCCAGAATCCTTCTTTCCCCTTCCCTTTTTTCCCCTTTCCATCCTTTGATGAGCATTAGTCTCATCTGGGGACACCATTGATGCTCTACCCTAAGTGATGGAACCATGGCCTCACGGGACTTACCATGGGCATTCCATAATGTGTATCCTTCTCTTAATGTTCAGAATGTCCCTGGCTATCCAAACCATTGTCCAACAGAATGGATTTGACGATGATCATGTTGCGTTTTGTACCTTGGGAGGTGTTCCCCATGTGCTTGTGACCTCCTTAGCACATGTGGGATGGACATTACACTTTGTACCTTGTACTTTTGTCTAATTTCACTTTAACTTTGTCTAAAGTGAAATTTAGTCATTTTTGGCCTAAAAGTGACTATTAATTCACAAAGGGGGTGAATTAGGAACATAAATTTGACATAGGAAACTTAACCCAAATTGGGTTATTGATTTAGATATTTATGGGGAGATCTCAACCATTGATTAGATGGGAGATGAGATGATCTCCACCATTCATATCTTAGGTTTCCTTATGCATGTCAAAGAGGGGCACAAAGGGTGAAGGAGGCATTCATTCTTCTTTTGTTCATTGTGAGAGGAGCTCTAGGAGGATAGCATGAGGTCAGTTTTTTGAGGATGCTTGAGCTTGGGTGCTATCTTTCATGAAGGGAGGCTTGCATCATATACCCTTGTTTATTTAGGAGAGAGGTTCTACTTTTGTGGAGGGCGCATTGCCAGATTAGGGCACATCAGTTGTAGGAGGACTTTTATCCATCAGATTGCAGTGAGATCAGTTACAGAGGGAGAAAATCCAATAGAAATTCATTCCTGTGGAGGGGTTTCCAGATCTGAGCTCACAGTTTGCAGTTGGAGTAGTTTCAATGGATTTGCCAGCTTGTATGTGGGGCACACCTTTCTAGGGCACACTTGGAGGTTTTGGGCTTGTATATCAACTCAGATCGAATTGTTATTGTATTAGGTTCCATCATATATTGTACTTTTTATATTCCATCTTCTGCTTTCCTCATATATACATATATATTCCAAACTGGTTTTCTCCAGGGGGGTTTTATCCGGGGTCATGTTGACCAAAAATACCTGTCTACAAAAATTCATGTGTTAGTCTCTTAGATCTATTTATTTTCAGCTATAAAGATCTATAGGTGTGTTGTATTTATTTTGGTATGCATGTGCTAACTTCTGGTTACTAAAACTACATGCTAGAGCACCCAAAATCACAAATATAACCATAACAAATCAACAAGAAGTTCTTGGAATGTTGGCTGTTATAAAACAACAACATATTCTACACTTGACAGTTGAAACTTAGAGCCAAACCGTGGTCAAAGACAGACCCAGTTGGCAAGCTTGATAGGACCAAAAAATCTTCATGGTATCAAAGCTGAGGTGGCTGAAATTTTGAGCAGTTGGGACAACATTTTGTTGGCTGTCATATACATCTTCTTGGCAGATTTTTTAGGACAACCATTGACTCATTCAGTGGTTGTTAGAGGGAATATTTTTGCAGAGGACAGTTGGCAGTTTTGGACACTTGTCATCAGTCTCTTTTCACACCTACGCAGTAGGAGTGAGGCTGATTTGACTTGACCTCTTTTCACACCTACTTTGTTAGGAGTGAGGTCAGATTACACTTGTCTCTTTTCACACGTGTGTTGACAGGAGTGAGACAGTGTTTTCCTTGGAAGTGTGAGGATCAGTTGGGGATTGCAGTTTGGCAAAGATGTTAGCATCTCAAATGCGAGTTGAGGACAGGCTAGCAGGGGCTAGCAATTGGTCACCTTGGAAGGTGAGGATGATCTTCATCTTAGAGGACCTCGAGCTATGGGATATAGTCAATGTAGATTTTCCCCCCATTCTTGTCACTTCTCCCGTCTTGGTGGCAGAGTTCAGGAAAAGGAACAACAAGGCAAAGAGAACTATTTTTGATGTAGTTCGTGACCATATCATACCCCATTTGACGAGGAAGACTTGTGCATACGAGATGTGGGCATCTCTATGCAAGTTGTTTGAGAGCTCCAATGAGAACCAGAAGATGGTTCTTCATGACCGACTCAAGGGCATTCGCATGCTCAAGGATGAATCGGTAACTTCATTCCTTGGTTGTTGCACTTAGATCAAAGATGATCTTGGAGCCGTTAGAGAGGTTGTTGATCCTAACTCTTTGGTGAGGCATGCTATGAATAGCTTCACCAAACCATGGGGTCCATTTGTACATGGCATAGTTTCCAAGGAGTTCGTGCCTACATGGGAGAGGATGTGGGATGACTTCATCTAGGAGGATATTAGGCTTGCAACCGAGGCTTCTGGACAGCGACAGCAATAGATTGGTCAAGGTGAGGAGGATATTTCTCTTTGGACAAAGGGCAAGAAGAAGGTCGGTCGTGGGGGTCAGCAGGGTCCCAAGTTTGGGGCCCCACCATAGGGGAGTGGAGGAGGAGAGAGCAGTAGTGGTCAGGGCAGTGGTTAGAGGAGAGATATGAGAAAAGTGAAGTTCTTTGTTTGTAAGAAGTTTGGGCACTATGTTGGACAGTGTCTGAATAGGAAGAAGAAGAAGGGTGGTACCGCAGCTATAGCAAAGGAGATAGATTTCCAGACACATTTTCAAAGAGAGTGTGCTTTCCTCATATGTTGCACTTCAGTTGAGATGGCACCCAATATCTGGTATATTGATAGCAGGGCTTCGAGCCATATCACTGGACTTCGAGAGCATTTTTCTGATCTCAAAGACACCGAGTTCAGGATTGAGATTTCTCTTAGAGATGATAGAGTGATCAAAGTTGCAGGGGTTGGCACAGTTTCTTTTCAGAGAGATGGCATGCCACCTATATCATTCATGAACGCTCTTTATGTCCTTGCGATGAAGAAGAATTTGATTTCAGTTTCCACCCTCCAGGATAGAGGTCTTGAGGTGACATTCAAAGGAACTGAGGTACTGATTCATCCTCGAGGGTCTTCACTTGCCTTAGGACAGGTGATTGGAGTGAGGGATGGGAAATTATTTAGATTTCTTTTTCAGCCACTTCATGCATTGGCAGCGAGTAGCAACATCAGCAGACAGATATGTGAGTTATTGCATTGCAGGATGGCCCACCTACATCATGGGGCTCTTGGAGGACTGATAGATGTTGTGACCAGAGTGGCACAGATCAGTATTGAGCATCAGGATGTGTGTAGAGGGTGTGCACTTGGTAATTTTACCAAGGCATTATTCCCCAGCAGTGACACTAGGTCAGCTGGGATACTGGATTTAATACACATGGACGTGTGTGGGACCATGACTTGGAGGTCCTTGAGTGGTTGTGAGTACTATCTCACATTCATTGATGACTACTGGAGGAAGACTTGGATCTATTTCCTGAAGGCCAAGAGTGAGGTATTCACACGGTTCCAAGAGTTTAGAGCTCTTGTAGAGAACCAATCGGGAAAGAAGATCAAAGTCTTGTGGTCGGACAATGGGGGAGAGTATTCCTCGAGACAGTTTGTAGACTTATATGCACAACATGGCATCAGAAGATATATGACCATACCTTACAACCCCCAATAGAAAGGGGTTTTCGTTACACATGATTTTGGTCACTCTGGTGATGTCTCAACAGTGATGTATCTAGGCTCCCAATAAGGACTTTTTGCCTGAGAAAGTGGCTCATGTCTACTTCTAGAAACATATTTTTAAGATGAGTTCACAGGCTACCTATGGTCTAGGGTGTGAGAATCCTTCATTCTTGCAGGCCACCCACACTTAGGGTGAGAACTTCTCACAGTCTGCTCCATATATAGGGTGCGAACCTATTTTTAAGCTTGGAAAGAAGAAGAGGTCACAAAGGTTCTAGAAGGGGATCTTCTAGAAAATGAGTTGGCATTCGTATGGTTGTCATTCTACTGACTTCTCATATTTGGTGGGACCATCCTTATCTATGTAACCATCTCTCCTTCTCCTATATATCGAAATGTTTCTCATGGAAAAGGTTAAGAAAGATTGAATGAAGAATTGGTGAAAGAATTGTGTGAAGAACCCT
>SNQJ01S0020719.1:69340-88070 GCA_010110895.2 Picea sitchensis | reverse complement strand
GTATCTCTTAAAAGATGATAGTTGTGTAAAAAATGAGAGAGTTTTTTGTGAAGGGACTCGTTCCCATAACAAACCTCTTATGGTTTCAAAAAATTCATCACCATATGTTCTCCAACCTCTCCCAAAATTACTGACTAAAACAAGAAATTATGTATTGTGAAATATCAAAAAATTAGGCCTCAAAGATCAATTCAAATATCTTAAAATGTGATTGTTGTGTAAAAAACAAAAGAGGTTTTGTGAAGGGGCATGTTCCCCAAAAAAACCTCTTTTGGTTTCAACAAATTCATCTCCATCTGTTTGGCAACCTCTCTTGAAGAGAAAGATTAAAACAGGTAAAAATAACAGAGTATTTCTTGTAGCTTTATCAGAAAAATAGGCCTCAAATATCAATTCGAATCTCTTAAAATGTGATTGTTGTGTAAAAATCGAGAGACATTTTTGTGAAGGGGCATGTTCCCAAAAAAAACCTCTTTTGGTTTCAACAAATTCCTCTCTGACTGTTCTGTAACCTCTCTTGAAGATAAAGACTATAACAGGTAAAAAAACAAAGTATTTCCTGTAGCTTATCTGGTTTTGCAAAATAATAGCCTTTGTCATCAGAAAACACTCCTTCAGATTTTGATGATCTAGTGGTTGATCTTGTTACAGGTCCTATAGAGAATATAACAATTTTCTTACCTTCTTTTAATGATTCTTTATGTACTGGGGACATTCTTGTCTTTCGTTTGATATCTGCTTTAGCATCTTCAGAATGGTCTCCTTCTGTTTTTGAATATGCCTCGGGAAGATTTTTTTTTTTTTTTTTCCATTTAGGTCTCTTACCTATGTTGGTCCTCATCACCCTGATATCAACCATTTCTTCTTTAAAATGGGTTTCATCAATTGAAATATTTTGTTTCTGTGTAACAATCCTTTTTCCATTGCCTTTCTTCTGTTTGTTGGACTGTGTGTTAGGGTTTAAAGATTGCATGAGCCAGCTCTAGGGCTTCTGTAATTCTCTCAAAGAAGACATAAATAAAGTCTTAGTTAAGACTTGATGAAACAAACTACTCTATGCATTGGTGGAGAGTGACTGCACTCTCTTTGACATCTTTGTCAAGCTTTTGAGTAGAAAGTAAGGCATATTTAAGGGATAATCGCCATTTAGATGCATTAATATCCTAATGTGGTAGATATAGAATAGTGGAAATATACCTTCGCAGATGATATACCTATGGATAATGATTAGATCAATGTTCCATTCAAGTCTAATCCAGCTGCGAGGAACTCCCCTTCTCCAATTCAGATTTTGCTTATCTGGAAGCAGGAATTCATCGACAAACTATGTAACCACATGTTCTTTCTTACACCATCTTTCTCCTCCAACCACCAATATTCAAGCTTTAGCAATTTTCTATTCTATCACCGACATCAACATCTTCCCGATCTCCACCTCATGACTATACAATTTCAGTGCAAACTCCATGGAGACCTGTTCGTCGTGACTTTGAAAGGTAGTGAGGAATTCAAACCAACCAACATCTCTAAATATTTGCGCCATCTATGGATATGCCTCAAGAAGCTCGAAACCCTCAGGTTCCAATCTGATCACTTACCCACTTCTCTAAGACACCATGAAACACGATGCTACAACAAGCACTGATCAGATTCTGAATTTACAAACTTCAACTGTTAACATATAATAGTTCTTTTGAGAAAAATACCTGCGCTTATAATTCAACACAATCAGAATGACAAGTGGCGGGTTTAGATAATGATCTTTGGGAATTGAACAATTTGAAATGAGTCCTTTGCGGGTACAGAGCGATCTGATCATGTAACGGTTTTAATCACAAAATGATTCCAAATCTATTGTGGGACACATTCGAACTCTCAAACCACGATCTGTGTCATCATAAAGAAATATGGGTGACGGGTGCATATCAAGGCATGATTATCTTTGTGCTACAGGAATAAGGCTATTCCCATAGTGCTATTAATGACTTAGCATAATTTGAATTTGTAAAGTTCAAAGAGGCATATAAAGTGACACATCATTTAAAACCATGTCTTACAACTCCAAAATTAAATAAATTATTCAAAAACCTGAAATGCAAACCATAAGACACTAAAAACAATGATTAAAATCAAATGAAAGTAGATAATAAAGTGTAGGTAGGAAGGGTTTAGGATTAGGGTTTCTCACTAAATCAAGACAAAATTAGAGACTAACACTGGCTCCTTCTGGGGATGATTTTTTCCCTGTGGGACTTCAAGAACTTGCAGACCAACATGCCTTTATCATTTCTTATCATCTGTATAATCCTGACCCTGTAAATCTTCTGCTCTATAGACATCCACAACTTTTGTGTTGTGCCTAGTCCATTGGGTTATGGAGTCAGTGAATGTCATTCAAATCTGGCCCAAACTTTTGCAACTCTGCTCCTCATTTGAAGCCAAACTTCCCCTTCCAATAGTGCCTTATATGCATCAAGCATGGAGTCTTTATTTCAAAACTGAAACCAAATACTAGATGAAAACCCCACGTATTGTGCAAACTAGAAATGCTCAGCCATGAGCTTATTCATCTATGCTACCCTACTCTAACTCCTGAGAATAAATGTTTCAGGTATATATAAATTTCCAGAAAAATAATTCAAGAAAAAAATTGCTTGACCTGTCTTCATATACATAGCGAAAAACATGAAAAGAGAATAAAATATACAACAAGGAAACTGCAACCATCTCATGTTTGTTGTTGCAAACCATCATGACAAACTTTGTAATATATGGCATTACTAAAAATAGTGACTCTATCCATATAGCAACTGGATCATAAAATTCATGTATGATCTTACTTGGTTTTTTTAAATCAAAAGGGTGCTTTTCCTCATAGTTGATCTCATTAGGTTGTTGATCATGAATGTCATTTCCAAGCTCTATAAATCCATATATTGACTGCTCAACAACTGACCCAGAAGCAAGCATCAATTTTTGTTGGAACATTAAGAAATAAGACCGTCAACCTGAAATCAAAAATTGAAAATAATCACCACAACAAATTCTTTACTGTATTAATCAATAATCAAGAAAATAAATGCATTGCAGTTTGAATAATGAGATCAAGCATGAAGAAAGAAAACAGAGTAGAAAAGAGTGTCTAACCATCCATATGTTTTTTCTATTAAGTGTCAAATAGAATAACAATGCCTTACAAGGAGTTTCGGATTAAGTCCTTTGGATCTCCAATTTTTCCACCCCTAACTTCTCATTCTACAGAGTTTATATAGAAACAATACATAATTATCAAGATCCAATAGAAATGGATATGAAAACCTCCTCATCTATATTTAGTTTCTTGTTTCAAATAATCAAGGAGAATATCCAATCTGATCTCCAATTCGAATTGATGAGGTGGCTTGTCAACTGTTGTCCATGAGATTGGTGGTTTGTCAACTACTGCTCATGAGATTTTTTCAGGAAAACAAATCTAGTAAATTCCTGAAAAATTGGGTCCAACAATCTCTTCGTATCTCTTAAATGGTGATAGTTGTGTAAAACCTGAGAGAGTTTTTTGTGAAGGGACTCATCCTCATCAAAAAATTCTTTTGGTTTCAAAAAATTCATCACCATATGTTCTCCAACCTCTCCCAAAATTACTGACTAAAACAGGAAATTATTTATTGTGAAATATCAAACAATTAGTCAATTCGAATCTCTTAAAATGTGATTGTTGTGTAAAAATCCAGAGAGTTTTTTTTTAAGGGGCATGTTCCCAACAAAAAAATATTTTGGTTTCAACAAATTCATCTCCAACTTTTTTGCAACCTCTCTTGAAGAAAAAGACTAAACTAGGCAAAAATAATAGAGTATTTCTTGTAGCTTTATCAGAAAAATAGGCCTCAAAGTTCAATTCGAATATCTTAAAATGTGATTTCTGTGTAAAAACCAAGAGAGGCTTTTGTGAAAGGTTATGTTCCAAAAAAAAACCTCTTTTTTTTTCAACAAATTCCTCTCCAGGTGTTCTGTAACCTCTCTTGAAGATAAAGACTATAACAGGTAAAAAAACATAGTATTTCCTGTAGCTTTTCTAGTTTTGCAAAATAATAGCTTTTGTCATCAGAAAACACTGCTTCAGCTTTTGATGATCTGGTGGTTGATCTTGTTACAGGTGTTGCAGAGAATATAAAAAATTTCTTACCTTCTTTTAATGATTCTTTTTGTATTGGGGACATTCTTGTCTTTCGTTTGATATCTGCTTTAGCATCTTCAGAATTGTCTTCTTCTATTTTTAAATCTGCCTCAGGAAGAATTTCCTTTTTTGTTTCCCATTTGGGTCTCTTACCTCTATTGTTCCTCTTCACCCTGATATCAACCATTTCTTATTTAATAGGGGTTTCATCAATTGAAATATTTTGTTTCTGTGTAATAGTTTTTTTTCCTTTACCTTTCTTCTGTTTGTTGGACTGTGTGTTAGGGTTTAAAGATTGCATGAGCCAGTTCCAGGGCTTCTGTAATTCTCTCAAAGAATACATAACTAGAGTATTAATTAAGACTTGATGAAACAGACTGCTCTTTGCATTGGTGGAGAGTGACTGCACTCTCTTTGACATATTTGTCAAGCTTTTGAGTAGAAAGTAAGTCATATTTAAGGGATAATCGCCATTTAGATGCATTAATATCCTAATGTGGTAGATATATATTAGTGAAAATTTAACTTCACAGGTGATATACCTGTGGATAATGATTAGAGAAGTGTTCCATTCAGGTCTAATGCAGCTGCTAGGAACTCTCCTTCTCCAATTCGGATTTTGCTTATCTAGAAGCAGGAATTGATTGACAAACTTTGTAACCACATGCGCTTTCGTCCACCATCTTTCTCCTCCAACCACCAATCTGCAAGCTTTAGCAATTGTCTGTTTTGTCACCATCATCAACATCTTCCCGATCTCCACCTTGTGACCATCAAAGTTTAGGGCAAACTCCATGGAGACCTGTTCGTCGTGGCTTTGAAAGGTAGTGAGGAATTCAAACCAACCAGCATCTCTAAATATCTATGCCATCTGTGGATATGCCTCAAGAAGATCGATGGCCTCAGGTTCCAATCTGACCACTTACCCGCTTCTCTTAGGTTCCACGAAACATGATGCTACAACAGTCACTGATCAGATTCTGAATTTACAAACTTCAATTGTTAACATATAACAGTTCTTCTGAGAAAAATACCTGCGCTTATAATTCAACACAATCAAAATGACAAGTGGTGGGTTTAGATAATGATCTTTGAGAATTGAACGATTTGAAATGAGTCCTTTGTGGGTACAGAGAGATCCGATCATGTAATGGTTTGAATCACAAAATGATTCCAAAGCTATTGTGGGACACATGTGAATTCTCAAACCATGATCTGTGTCATCATAACAAAATCTGGGTGACAGACGCATATCAAGGCATGATTATCTTTGTGCTACGGGAATAAGGCTATTCCTGTAGCGCTATTAATGACTTAGCATAATTTGAATTTGTAAATTTCAAACAAGCATATAAAGTGACACATCATTTAAAACCATGTCTTACAACTCCAAACTTAAATAAATTATTCAAAAAACTGAAATGCAAACCATAAGACACTAAAAACAATGATTAAAATCAAATGAAAGAAGATAATAAAGTGCAGGTAGGAAGGGTTTAGAATTAGGGTTTCTCACTAAATCAAGACAAAATTAGAGACTAACACTACCCAATAAGACATGGAAATGTATGGGAGAGCCCACATTAGGATATTCACTTGTCCAGCTGAAACTAGCAAATCGACACAGGGTTCTACTAATTGGAAGGCTAAAGGGTGTGACAATAGATATGGATGGAGTGTGCACTAAAGCCGATTTCGAAGTAATATAAATAGTGCATGGAACAACACCTTATCTGGCATTGCTTGGCTTGGATTTGGATTTTGATCATCAGGACATAATCAATTTGAAGATGAGGAATATGACATTTGATTTAGGAGAGTACATATTCATTGTGCCACTAGATCCATCAGAAGGAGAAAGGTTTGTAGAACCCACTTGTTTAGACCTGGAGGAAATTAACTATTAATATAGAACCATCACGCGATAAGAAAATTATGTGAATCCAACTAAAGATGGGGTACTCAGTTGGAGAAGTATCACGTCATGCGAGTCAGAATCAGATACAGGGTTGGAGAATTGGCAGCAGAGATTACATTAAGTCTCCACAAGAAGGTGCGCAAGAACACACTGCGCAGTAAGATGAGTAGGTAGAGAGATAAGAGAACCTCCCACCCTCACGTGGTGAATGATTTAGAATAATTACTAACAAGATATGAAGAGGAAGTGTTAGAAAATCATAGGATCTTAGCTCTGGATATATCACTCAAGGAAACACCTGCAAGATGTTGGGGTGCACACAAAGAGACAGTCAAGGACTGGTACCAATGTAAGTGATTATTGCGCATCATATTTGGTGCAGAACAAGGAAGAAATTAATTGCAGAGATATGAAGAACATGGGAAACCAAAAAATCACTTGGAGAAGTGAAAAAAACTATGGACAATGACACCACAAGAAGAATGGCCTCATCACTTTATTCACACATTGGAAGGGATTCCAGCAAACTAGTATGTAGACCATGAATTGCACAGAGGAATTGCAGAATGTACAATATTACAACATAATTCTATAGTCACTTTCTCATTTGAACATGAGAACCCCAACATAGATTCAACACTAAAAAAGATTAAAGGGGTAATATTCATTCAAGAACCATAGGTTGAACTCATAACAAAGTACCAACAACTGAACAAACAAACAATGAAAGAACTATTTCCATGCTACCGTGTGCAGGAAGAAGCATTGGATGAGGACGACCCATGCAACATTCAAATTACATAAATTGAAGGAAAAAGGGAGGTGGAAGGTCCATCCCTTGAATCAAAAGTATTTCCTGCACCAATAAAAGTGAATAAAGTAAATATTGGGAAAAATGATAATCCCAAAATGGCCAACATTGGAGATTACTGGGATGAACAGACAATAGAAAGAATAATAGAGTTGTTGCCCGAGTACAGTGACATATTCCCAAAAATATTTACAGAGATGAAAGGCATATAAGGAGAGATAGGAGATATGAATATACCTCTCAAACCCAAGGATAGATCAATTATACAACGACCATATAAGTTGAACCCAATATACAAGAAAAAAGTAAAAGCAAAAATCGATAGAATGTTGGAGGTTAGAATCATCGAACCAGTGGAGGAATATGATTGGGTAAGACCTATGGTAGTTTAGGAAAATAGGCAGGGAGGGATAAGGATATGTGTAGTTCTCAGGAAATTGAATTATTATTTCCTACATGACCCTTTTCCTACCCCTTTCACAAATGAAGTATTAGAGAATTTAGGAGGCCAAGAAGCATACTCATTCACAGATGGATTCCCAGGCTACCACCATATCAAGATAGCTCTAGAAGACAGGTACAAAACCACTTTTTCCACATAATGGGGATCCTACTAGTACACAGTCATGCCTTTTTGACTGAAGAATGCACCAACAATATTCTCAAGAGTAGTCATAGCTGCATTCAAACAATTCATCTATCAGTTTTTAGAGGTATATCTAGATGATTGGAGAGTCTATAGTCTATTGAAATATCATGTAGAGGTATTAAGGCTGATGTTGGAAATATGTAGGCAGTGTTAGATATCACTAAATATAAAGAAGTGAATATTTGGGACACCTTTTGGGATACTATTGGGCCATATAGTGTGCAAACAAGGCTTACTAGTAGATCCTGCCAAGATTGCAGTGATTGTAGATTTACCACCACCAAAATTAGTACATCAGTTGAGAGAAACATTGAGACACACATGATACTAAAATAAATTCATAAAAGGGTATGCACATATCATTGCACCGATGGAGAAAATTTTGAGGAAAGATAGTAAATTTTAGTGGAATGAGGACTGTCGGTGATGATTGGGCACTCTAAAAGAGAATATGGTAACAACACCAATACTAGTATTCACATATTGGGAAAAGACGTTTCATGTGCATGTAGATGGATCATTTATAGCACTTTGATCTATTCTAGTGCAGCCAGAAGCTAGATAGTTAGAACATCCTATAGCATTTGCAAGCAGAAAATTGTCAGAGTCTGAGAAGAACTACAATACTACAGAAAGAGAAGGCTTAGAAATGGTATATGAATTGCAGAAGTTCAAACAATGTATACTTGGAAAACACTTTAATATGTTCAAAGACCATTATTCCCTCAAATACCTAGTCAACAAGCCAGTGTTGGGGGGGAGAATTTGTAGATGGTTACTGTTGTTTCAGGAATTTGACTTTGAAGTGATAGTCAAACTAGGGAAGTTGAATGCAAGACCTGATCACCTGTCAAGGATCACCAATGGAGAAGAACCTATGAATTTAGAGGAAAAATTCCCTGATGCACAATTATTTTTAGTCAAAATAGCTTATGAATATTTTGATGACATCATTCAATACTTGAGTACATGGACTGCACCATAAGAATTCAACACTGCGCAGAAGAAAAATATGGCATTCAAATTTGCAGACTATCAATTGATTGCAGGACACTTATAAAAGATGGGCACAGACTGCATTTTGAGAATATGGGTACTAGAACATGAGAGGCCTAGGATTCTAGTAGAGTCCCATGAGGGAATAACTAGATAACATTATTTAGGAAATGATACCACACAGAAGGTATTGCGTGCAAGACTATGGTGGTTGACCATCCACAAATATGAAAAGGACTACTACCAGAGATGTGATATATGGCATAGGGTTGGAAAACCTAATAAACGAGATGAGATGCCCCTAATACCACAAGTAACCTTGCAAGCATTCGACAAATGGGAAATAAATTTTCTAGGACCAATTAATACACCAACAAAGAGGTCAAGAAAAAGGTATATCATCACTGTGACAGAGTACTTAACAAGATGGGTAGAAGCAGCACCAATAAAAAATTGCAACGCAGAGACAACAACACACTTCCTATTTGAGCAAGTGATCACTAGATTTGGATGCCCAAGGATTTTGATGAGTGACCAAGGCACTCACTTCATCAATAGTACTATCAAGGCTAGGACTGAGGAGTTTGAAGTCTATCATCAAAATAGTGCACCATATCACCCTCAAGAAAATTGAACAATGGAAGCCTTTAATAAGATCCTAGAGAATGCACTGACAAAAATCTACAATGTCAACAGGGACGATTGGGACTTGAAGATACCAGCAATATTATGGGCATAGAGGAATACATGAAAAAAGTTGACAGGGCACACGCAATTCAAGTTGGTGTATGGATAAGAAGTAGTGGTTCCATTAGAATTTTTGGCACCTAGTCTGTGAGTAGCAGCAATCACTAACATGAAAAAATAATGTGCAGTACAAGAAAGGATAAGTCAGTTGATGGTGATGGAAGAAGATAGGATTCTAGAAGAATTTCACCAAGAAGTACATAAAGAAAAGGGAAAATCTTGGCATGTGTTGGACCTTGACCAAGTTTTGGAGATCCTTGGTCATGTTTGACCTCTTTTGGGACTTCGACAGGCTGGTCAAAGGCGGAGTGCAATTCAAAGTGGAGATCGCGGGATCTCAAACCCTTTTTAGGGCAGTTTTTGGATTAGGATTTATGTAACAAGTATGGGATGTCGGCCCATGGGTTTACCCATGTTTAGGCCCATTTTTTAATGTATAAATAGAAATCCAAGCGATGTAAGTAACAAGGTAAGAGGCTTTGTGCATAGTGTATGTTGAGACTTGCAGAGCTAAGTGCAGGTCATCTGTGGTGATTTGTGTATAGATTGTGAGAGGCTTTTTGTTGTAGCCTAACTCAGGGAAGGAGGATCTGGTGAGGTGCACAAATATCCTATCCTATGTGGAGTGTGGTTTTTGGGATCTGCGCATGTAATAAGATTGACAGAAGATAATAAAGAAGAGAAGAGTTGGTGGACATAGCCCCACACTGGGGTGAACCATGTATATCATGTGTTATGGTTTCTTTGTGCATTCTGGTTATTGTCTTGTGTATATAACTTAAGCTTAAGTGTAGTAATGAATGTTTAGATGAATCTAGTATGATATCTTAATGCTTAAGTGATGTGAATAAATGCTCAATATGATCTTTTCCATGTGCTAAGTGCTTAGAAGTGTTAGATCTAGTAGAATATTTCATTGTTCTGTAATTAGGGTTGGATCTATGATGTCAATAAGGGTTAAATACTGATGAATGTTAATTGCTAAGTGCTTTGTTAGAGTGGTGTAATCACAGATCTACGTCTCAGCTAGGTTACAGACATTTGAGTCCTGCAACCACCCCTGCCTCTACCTCGGGTGAGACTTCATTTGCTCCGTAGGTGTTGCCGAAAGGGATGATAGTTAGGGTTTTGTTGGTGCATTGTTGAAGCATTGAACCCTAGGTCTGCCCCTGTGCCAACAAGTGGTTCCGTTGCTAGGACCTGAAACTGTGATTGTTGGGAACTAAAGAAAAGAAATATCTATGCATAGATATGCTACTTTAGTGTGCAGTATTCTACTTGACTTGAAAATCTCTATGCTAAGAAGAGAAGTCTGATCTGAAGAAAGGAGGTAAGATCTTGAAGCTTTGTGCTCTGAGAAAGGTAAGAAAAGAGATTTTTTTTTTTTTGAAACTATGGATCTAAGTATGTTTGATAAATTTTGTCCTAGTCTAAAAACTAGGACATAGTTAGAAGAAATAAGATTTGATATGAATAGATCTGATAGAAGAAATGAAAGATATGTTATTCCTATGCATAGAAATAATGTTTGGACTAACAAATGGATGCAGGATCCTAGAAGTAATTTTTTGCAGGTTAGTTACTGTGATCCCAGTGCACAGTACAGGAAAGGTTGGGGATAATTTAAGAGAAATATAGGATTAACCCTTTGTTACAGTTGCAGAAGACTGAGACATCTTGCTAAGGAATTCCCTGGTAGAATACCTAGTTGTCTTTGTTGTAAATCTATGGACCATGAAGTTTTGGATTGTCCTAGAATGATTTCCAAAGTTGAAAAGATGAATACGAAATAAGGAAACTATGATACAAGCCAAGAAACTAAGGATATGATAGAACCCCAGAAAGAATAAGAGACTGTATTAATATAGATGAAAGAAACCTTGAATTATCACAGAAATATCAACTTATCAGAGGTCTTAAAAGAGAAAGAGTACATAGAAACAAGAAAAGGAGACTTCGACATAGATTGTGTCCTAGATGAGGAAACATGGGTGAATATCATGACAGAAAGAACTTGGGAAATTTTGGGAAAGCCTGCTATGGTTCCTTCATTAGGAGGAATAGGTATATTTAGAGGAAATATGGTAACCCTATGTGGAAGACTTACCTAGATATCTATGAGTGCTCATGGCACTTCAACAGAAAAAGAATTTGAGATAATTAATTTAATTTAAGTTTGTTGAGAACAATGCCCCATTTTCTATCTTGTTAGGAAAAACCTGGATTGAGAAAGATCATATGTGAAGGAAACAAGAAGAGGAAGATCTAGAACAAAAAAAGAAAGAAATGAGAGATTTCATGGCTAGGAGAATATCACACTTACTGGAAGAACAAGAGAACCAATTGAATCTACTAAGGACCAAATATATGGACGTCGAAGTTGAAAAGACACAGGAAGATTGGAGACACCTATCTGTACAAGAGAGTAGAGCACCTACCGAAGAAAGAGAAGAAGTATTACCCTTGAATCCTATGAAATACCCTCCACAGTGTGAAGTTATCATGCCAAGAGGAGATAAGAATGATAATGGAAATATTAAACTAGTGATTCATATCACAGGAGAAAAGGCTAGAAAGCTCGGTAAGAAGAGGGAAAAGTTAGAAAATTTGCAAGAAGTTCCAGAGAATACTTTGCAGAAGGAAGGTTTCCAAAACTCGAACTTTATCGGAATATCAATAAAACATAAATTGGCACTTCACCATGATGAATCAATATGTCCGTTGGAGGAAATATGACCATTCAATCGACGCTCCCGAACGGTTAGGAAAGAATTTATGGCCCGAAAGTTCACCATTGGACCGTTGGGACCATGCCGTAACGGATGGAATTGTGTTGAATAAGGATTTGCAACCCATTGAAATAAACCATTACGACAATATCTATTTATCCCATAGAGTGTTGCACTGAGAACACTTTTTCCAATTGTGATTATCTAAGCCCACAAAGAACTAGTTGATTTCGTGCAGTGATCATTGAGACCTTGCCATCCATTCTGTTACATTGAGTATTGTTCACTGACCTGAGATATTAGATCTCGAGTGTGCATGTCAGACACAATTAGCACAACAGAAAAGTTGTCCAATATATTCTAATAGACCTCATGGCCAAGAAGGTGATGTCCACAGGCATCCAAGCCTCATCAATGAGAAGAGTGCAAGCCTCCTCGTCGATTGCTCGTGGATCTGGACCATCCTGAGCTGCGATCGAGAAAATAACCAAGCATCGTGATGACTTGGCGAATGTGAAGTTAATTCCATCCATCTTACCGGACTACATCCCACCCTTGGTTGGTGTGGTGAGTCGTGACAGTGTCCCGAGGGACTTCGACTACATAGTCATCACTGCATACCTCCCGAAGGGAATACAAGCAATCAGACTGCAGTTGGAGAGGATTCCAACCTTGAATATCAGTGACTATAACCTAGGAGAACGCAAGAGATATGGAATTATTGTACCTCACAAATGTTTTACCAAGAAGAAGGGGACGAAGTCGGAGATAATCCCCTAGGTGTGGACTATGTACATTGTGAGATCCATTGTCTTGAACGTGATGAAGATACCACATTTTAGAAGTCACTAGGAGGTTAACGCGTGTGTTAACCTCCTTCCTTCATGCTTCCATGGTGGGTATATATGGTTAGATAGACACATCACCGTCGATTTGGCACTGATCCATAGGATCATCGGATTGAGCATGCAGGGACCATACCCACAAGACTTTTATCCAGGGAAGGATGCAGACTGCACCCTGGCACAGAAGATCAAAGACATCTATGATGATGTAGAACAAGGGACACAAGGCTACAAGGTAGCCTCCATTCATAATGGTGTAGTGCACCTTTCTTTCTAATTTATTGTTGGTAATCTATTCTGAAAGAACAGACCCATGTAGGTCACAGGGTTTGTCGTTGACCTCGTAGTAAAATGTGTGGAAGGACTACAGATGAACTGGGCCAATTACCTAGTCAAACAGTTAGAACTGGATTGTCACGAAGCTCAGGATCAAGGCTATGAGTTCCATTTTAGCTAGCTGTTGATCCCCATCGTGTTCACTTCTTGGGAGATGATGGAAGGTGCGACCTTCCTTGACATTGAGTCGTTAGATCCACTAGCTGTGAAGTTCACAACGCTCTGGTATTCGAGCGATATGGGGAAACAATGGCAGTCGAACACAGTATTCCATACCTACTACCTGTAGTTGAAGAGGGATATTGAGTATTTCCCTCGTATGATGTTGAACACCCTGGACAAGTTCAGGCCCCTTATGAAGTTCTACGCAGATAGGTATTTTATTTATATTATTGCGCACGCAGACGAAAGTAAAGAAGAGCTTCAATCCTACTACAAGCTTATAGAGGAGGACCTGGAAGAAATCACTAAGGAATGGCCTGTAAATTTCCTTATACCAGTTGACCAGGTAGCATTGTCTGATCCCAACCTCATTGGAAGTCTAGTGTTTACTCGCGGAGAGTATGATGAACCCGATAGTAGAAGGAAGAAAAAGAAGGAATATGTACAGGAAATACACAACAAATCAGAAGATATTGCATCAGATTCACCTAGCAAAGGAGGAGATGACAAAGTGGACAAAGAAGAGAAAGAAGGGGAAGAAGACAAGTAGAAGCAAGGTGAAGTAACACCGCCTAGGAACCCCCTTGAAGAGGCAGATACATCCAAGAAAAGAAATATTTCCCGGATGAAACCTACATCGCAGAAGAAGTCCAAACTGAGTAAGCTAAAGATGTAGACTGTACTCATGGTTGATGACTTTGACTTCATTATCGCAGTTGTATTAGATTCCTCGGAAGATATTTTGCAGAGAACTGAAGCCAAATAGGAAACCATGTATGGAAGGATTGAAGAAGAACTGAGAGGAGTACAACAAGCCCTTCACTCTAGTTGCACAATGTCCATTGTGCCCCCACCATCAAAAGAAATAGAGTTGGGAGATGAGCATGCCCAACTTGATGCGACCAAAGATCGCCTTCATCACGTGAAGGAAGAAAAAGAACAGGCCACAGTGGCCCTGAAGCAAGCACAAGAGGAATTCATAGAACAATATCGAGTTGCACAATAAGAGAAGGAAGAACTCTAAATCAATTTCGAAGAGGATAGAGCACATATCCAGCAGGATAAATAAAAACTGTTCATAGAGCAGTTTGGAGTTACAGAAGCATTTCGTAGATCACTTTTCTCAGTGATGGGCTTAGAGAAAATGGAGGAAGACCCGGTGGAGAATCAAGTGGTGAAGTTTTATGAAGCCATTCAACAACTTCAATAGAGAATAGCAGAACTGGAGCCAAGAGATAAGAAACTACCCAGAGCATAGTTGAAAGGATCAAATCATTAGTCATGGAATGTAAATAGATAAGAATTCGTAGTGCATAGACTTATGAGTGCCTTACCAAGGACCCTGAATGGAAAACAATAGAGTCATAGCTCCAGGAAGAAAAGAAGCAAGAAACAATAGTACAAGCATAGTTAAAGCCCTTGTCAGTGGTCGAGCGAATGAAAATATCCCAAGAATAGTGCACGTCTCAGCAACAGGTCCATGCCATACAAATCAAAGTCATGGAAGTGACTCAGAAGCTCCAATGAGTCTCGAATGCAGCTTGCCTACTTTTTGAGGAGATTGAAGGCCAAGGAGCAGAGCTGGAATGAGTAGTCACTTCAGTAGAACAAATCTTAGAGGGACCTATGAACAAGGTATTTATTCAAGAGTTCATCGATCAGAAGGCCTTGGCACAACAACTGGTTGAAGCAACTTGAGCCAAGATCGAGGCTTTTGAGACAAAGTTACCGAGACCAGAGTGACTCGGGATGAGTCAAAGGTGAGTGTAGGGGAATTTTTGTCCCTTGACCAAGTTTTGGAGATCCTTGGTCATGTTTGACCTCTTTTGGGACTTTGACAGTCTGGTCAAAGGTAGAGCACAAGTCGAAGCAGATATTTTGGGATATCGACCCCTTTTTAGAGCAGTTTTGGGATTAGGGTTTATGTAAAAGGTATGAGATGTTGGCCCATGGGTTTACCCATGTTTAGGCTCATTTTTTAATGTATAAATAGAAATTTAGGCGATGTAAGTAACAAGGTATGGGTGTGATTCTAGGTGCTAAGTATTGTGGTACATGCAAGTAATTGTAAGAGGCTTTGTGCATAGTGTATGTTGAGACATGTAGATCTAACTGCAGGTCATCTATGGTGCTTTGTGTATAGACTGTGAGAGGCTTTGTGTTGTATCCTAACTCGAGGAAGGAGGATCTAGTGAGGTGCGTAGATCTCCTATCCTATGTGGAGTGTGGTTTTTGGGCTCTGTGCATGTAAGGAGATTGACAGAAGATAATAAATAAGACAAGAGTTGGTGGACGTAGCCCCACACTGGGGTGAACCACATATATCCTGTGTTATGGTTTCTTTGTGCATTATGGTTATTGTCTTGTGTATATAACTTAAGCTTAAGTGCAGTAATGAATGTTTAGATGAATCTAGTATGATATCTTAGTTCTTAAGTGATGTGAATAAATGCTCGATCTGATCTTTTTCCATGTGCTAAGTGCTTAGATGTGTTAGATTTGGTAGAATACTGCATTGTTCTGTAATTAGGGTTTGTATTTGCGATGTGGATAAGGGTTAAATACTGATGATTGTTAGAGCGGTGTAATCACAGATATGTGTCTCAGTTAGGTTGCAAACATTTCAGTCCTACAACCACTCCTGCCTCTACCTCGAGTGAGACTTCATCTACTTCGCAGGTCTTGCTGAAAGGGTCGGTAGTTAGGGTTTTTTTGGTGAGTTGTTGAAGTGTTGAACCCTGAGTCTGCCCCTATGAAAAAAACATGATAGACATATTAAAAAGAAGAGTTTCAAGGAGGGAGACCTAGTCTTGGTGTATGACCATAAATTTCTTTAGCACCTAGGAAAATTCAGAATGCATTGGTTGGGACCATATGAAGTGAATATTGTCACAAATGGGGGAGTTGTATAGTTGAAAGATTTAGGAGGTACATAACTTATAGGAATGGTCAATGGGAGTCGACTGAAACTGTATAGGGACAGTATACCTCCTAGTACTTAGGAAGTTACCGCGTAGTAAATAGATATGTATATAATGTGAAAAAAAAAATACTGTGCCAGACATCAGAATTCTGGCACAACACCATGGGGGTTACTGCACTAGACATCAGAAGACAATGCATAGCAAAAATGAACATAGCGAGACAAAAAAAAAAGTTCATGCACAATTGCAAAACGAAATACTATGCACTTAGAAAACTCAGTGTGCTAGAAAAAAGAATAACATTTAGAGAAAGGAGGAAATTTGGAAATTGGTGATTATGAAGGAAAGGCGCCAACTGGAAGAAATTGTGGGAAAAAGGTGGAAATTTGAAAAAGGTGGAAATTTGAAAAATGGCGGCTACGATAAAGGCGCCAATTGGAAGTAAGTATGAAATTTAATGCAAAAGTATGAAGAAAGAGCCACTACATTAATCAACGATTGGGGAATATTCTCTGAGAAGCTTTGTGACTTGCCTATATAAAGGGGAACACGGGGAACATAAGACCCATTGTGAATTTTTGAAATTATAGAGAAATAGAGCATGCAGAGCCAAAGTGAGGTAACACAGGAGAACCAATGAAGCGTCTGTCATCCAATACCAACCACTACCCTTTATGGAACCACCAAATATGGGTGTGTCGAGACAAGTAGGGAGGAAAACACGGAGTAACAGGGCTTCACATGAAGTAGTATAGCCCAAACAAGAAACCAGAAAACCTGAGGAATTTTTCGATGTCGACGCAATTCCATCATCGGTTGAAGAACCAATAGAGCCTACACCAATGGTGGAGGAAATAAAGGAGTAAACTGCATCAACCATGGGATTCGACCAGGACAGAAGCACACAAGGACATCTCGTGCACAACATAGGAAACCCACCAGATACTACATCGGTCGAAGGGGTCCCGCAAGTAAATGGCCATGCTACTGCGTAGATAGAGGTGGAAATACCCACAAACACCAGAGCTTCAAGCACGTAGTAATAGGAGATTTAGGTTGAGGATATCATTGGCCAAACAGACTCTGATATCAAAAGGAGACATATGAATGAGGGGTCCTCTAGCCAACAGACAAGGCGAAAGGGAAAACAACCTATGGCGCGGTCTCCACGTAGGAAGCCGTATGCAACAATCATGATCTTGCACATTCCATAAGGATTGCAAACCACACCAACACTACTAGGTTGCATGGAGAAACTGAGGTACTTGGACCATGATGTGGATAATGAGGGAAAATTCCCTGAATTTGCACAGTAGGTGTTTTTGGAAAGTATAGGGATATGACCCCTCGGTGATCCTATCCTACAACCAAAGTCATGGGCAGTTGGCCTAAAAAACACTGGTATCCTCAGCCTGCTAGAGATTCCCCACTTTGGAAGGGGGGAGGAGGTGAAAAACTACATCAAGTAACTAATAGCAGTCGTACATGGAGGATTCTTCTAGATGGATTATCCCATATCCATAGATGTGGAGCTAATCATAGAGATTATAGGACTTCCATCAATGGGTGAGAACCCTGCGTAGTACCTAGATGACAAAACCAAGGAGAAGGCGCTGGAAAAAGAGATGAAAATAACTTATGGCACAGAGAGGGGCTCGTGCAGTATAATCATAAAGATAATTAGCAATTCCATGACACTCATGGCCACTCAGCTCATGGCCTACAATTTTTTTTGAAAGTGTCTCAAGGAAGAAGTCCCTACCAGGGTCGTAGTAGTTGCAACACAGTGTGCAAATGGCATGGTTCTCAGCTAGGCCCCCTATCAGATAGTTCGATTAACTTGATGGAAAATTGGTATGGATTGTTGGTTTTCATTGATGTCAACCATTGGAGAGTGATATTATATATTTATTTCAACCCTTAGTGATTGATGTCAACCCTTGGAGAAAGTCTAGTAGTGAATTCTGGTAGCACAAAGGTTTGGGTAATGGATACAAGTTTGTTTGATGTATTATGGTATGCATTTTAATATATTTAAGGTAAAACTATTTTATATGGGTAGTACATGTCATTCCATTTTCAGTGGTATGTGGAATGTCACATAACTCCTCATGGTTAGAGAGTTATGGCCATGTGAAGTTGGAGAACCCAGGTTTGGGTAATGGACCTAAGTTTGTTTGATGGATAATGGTATGCGTTTTGAAATATTTGCAGGTAAGAATATTCTAGATGGATAGTACATGTCATTTCATTTCTAGTGGTATGTGTAATGTCACATAACTCCTCACGGTTAGAGATTTATGGCCATGTGAAGTTGGAGAACCCTCATGAGTCATCTAGAAGCCCCAAAAAGTCAAAGTAGTCAAAGTGTTTGCAAAGAAGAAATTATTTTAAAAATAAAGTGAATTGATGAGTGTAGTGTAAGTCAAAGTGAATAAA
>SNQJ01S0020719.1:58769-69330 GCA_010110895.2 Picea sitchensis | reverse complement strand
TTTTTTTCTAGAATGATTCAGACTGTGAAATTGGGAGGTCGTTGAGGAAACATATCCAATTAGTTGTGGTACCAATTCAACTTATGGTTCCTTGTATTTTTGGAGTTACACTCTATGGAAAATAGGGCTTGTGGCTAGTCCTGAAACTAGTCTAAAACATGTGTTTTGTGTAAAAACGTCATAAATTATTCATAACAAATTTAAATTCAGTAAGACCAAATGTGTTGGTTATATTACAGTCTGTATTATTCTTTGTACAATTTTCAGATCCATACAACAAATATTCCATGTGGGGCACGCTCTACAAGTTCGCTCTCTAGAATAAGCCAAAATTCAACAAGGTATGCCATTTTTTCCTTAACTCCTTTTCTGAGAGGTTCCAAGTAGTAACACCTGGAGGAATTGCATAAAAAACACTAAAGAACATTATGTCCTATTTTTAAATCTTTATTCATTACAGGTACATAGTCATGATTATTTCAATTTGTAAAAGTGTTGAACCTACACAGAATATATCTAGTTAAACAATCATACACACATTTGCAGAGAGAATAGAAGAAAGAAGAAGAAGGAGAGAAAGAATGGAAGAATTCTCATTAACCATTGTGAATAATGAATAATTTACACATGATATACTCTGTATAACTCAATGAGTTCAACTTGAGGTGAACCAAGTTGCCATAGTGGTGGTCTAGAGTGATTTGGACACACACCAATAGTTACGAGAGTGAACTTCCACCTATTCTAGTCTCTCAGGTAGTTACGGGAGTGAACTGCCACCTAGTTGAGTTAACTAGTCAACTAGTCTTCAGTTAACTGACTGAACAAAAAGTAGTGAGGAGTTAACTCAAGGAATCAAGGCTAATGCGCCAACCACCTAGTTGAGTTAACTAGTCAACTAGTCTTCAACCTGGATCAACAAAAGTAGTGAGAGTTAACTCAAGGAATCAAGGCTAATGCTACACTCTGGTGATGATAAGGTGTCTAATTCATCATGGTGATGATCCCAATGTCAGATGGTGATGATCCCAATGCAAATATCTAAACTAACTCAACTAGTCAAACTGGTAGGAACTCAAACAGAGAACATTCTTAGGTGGAATATTCTCCTACATAGGAGAATGGATAATGACTAATTATAACTACTAAAAGTAAAAACCTTGGGAAAAGAAATCCTAGGTGTGTGTGTGAAGTAACTCCAACACCCCCCCTGAACATCACTATGGTGAAAATAAAGATTGGGTCTTGGCAACGAGGCCATGTTAGGTACCCAAGTACAAAAGATACACTAAAAATAAAGTGAGGAAAGAGGGAAAACATCATGGGAAAAACTCGCCCTCAAGGTACAATGTATGTAAAAATAAGAACTACAGTTGCCAGACAATTGTGTCCTTCACTCCAAGATGACCTCGCAAAGAATGGAATTTCTGCTCAATGAAGGTCTTGGTGAAAATGTTTGTCATCTATTCTGTTGAAGGAAAAAATTGTAATTCGATGATCCCCTCGTGTACTAAGTCCCAGATGTAGTGCATGTGGATCTCAATGTGCTTTGTTTGCTGCCTCTGAATTGGAACTCTGCAGAACTTTAGAGTGCTCTGGTTGTCACACCAGATGACGATCGATCGTTGAAACTGAATTCCCAACTTAGTGAGAAAATGTTGTAGCCACATAGCCTAAATGGTTATGTTAACTACCCCTATGTACTCTGCCTCGGCTGAAGATAGAGAAATGGCATCTTGCTTCTTTCTCGACCAACAGATAGGCCTGGAACCAAGACTAAGTGAGTAACCAAATGTGGACTTTCGATCAATGCTATCTCCAGCCCAGTCAAAGTCGTTAAACCCAATGATATCTAATGTGGAGTATGTTTCATAATGAATCCCAAAGGTGATGGTGCCCTATACGTATCAAAGGATACACTTTGTAGCTTTCCAATGTAGCTCATGTGACTCCTGCATGAACCTGGAAACTGCGCCAATTGCATATGAGAGGTCTGGTTTGGAGTGTGTAAGATACAACAAGCTCCCCACTAGATGTTTGTATAATGTGTTTTCAACCAGTGGAGTCTGCCCGCCATCCTCAAGTTTGAATCCTAATAGGAAAGGAGTCGGAGCAGACTTATAGTTTGTCATGCGAAATCTCGCAAGGAGATCTCGTGCATACTTGGCTTGAGACAGTTTGATGCCTGATGCATCCTGACTGATATCAAGTCCAAGGAAGAAGTGTAGTGGACCCATGTCCATCATCAAAAACCTATCATGAAGAATCCTCTTGACTGCAACAATCATTGAAGTCGAGAAACCAATAATCAACAAATCATCGACATATAGAACTAAAAGTAGAAGTGAATCAATCATCCTGAGCATGTATACATTCAGGTCTGATTTAAAACATACAAAGTTCTATGACAAAAGGTAGGATTCCATCTTGGCATACCATGCCCTCAGAGCCTGCTTAAGGCCATAAAGTGACTTCTTCAATCGACAGACCAAAGATGAGTCATGCATAAATCCCTAGGACTACTCCATGTAGATCTCCTCAGAGAGATCACCATGAAGAAATGCATTCTTCACTTTCATCTGATGGACTTCCCATCCCTTGGATTTTGCAATGGCAAGGGCCAATAGAATGGAATCCATCTTTTCTACTGGAGCGAAGGTTTCATCACAGTCAATACCATGAACCTACTGAAAGCCTTTGGTGACAAGCCTGGCTTTGTATCTGTTGATCTGTCCATCTGCTGCACTCTTGGCCCTGTAGACCCATCTTCATTTGACAAGTTTCCTCCTAGAAGAAAGGGGAACCAGATCCCAAGTTTGGTTCTCAAGGAGGGAGTTGTACTCCTCCTGCATGGAGGATTCCCAAAAGGGATTTCTAGTAGCCTTACCATAAGACAGTGGATCTGAAGGCTAAACCAAGAAAATATGCCTGGAGGGAAATGGTTTAGTGGTAGTGAGTGAAACAGGAAGCTCCTTGAAATCAGATCAAGTCCTCCTAGTATCAGTTGAATCACCAACGAGATCCCATACATCCTTAAGAGTAGTCTATGCCAACTTGGGCCTCTTCTCTGGATCTGTAATTGCATCTGGATGCTCTGACTCTGCATCTGACTATACTGACTCTGACTCTGAATCTGAACCATCTATGTCCTCTATATTAGAACTCTCATCTGAATAAGAGTTGGCATGTGCATGCTCATCATCTCGGATAGGTGGAAGAGTGAAGGTGTCTGCATGCGATTGCTGAGGTACATGCGAGACACTTTCCTCAAATTGGACATTGTGCTTAATGATGAGATGGTCTGAGGAAAGATCAATAAGTCGATATCCCTTCACACCATCAAGGTATCCAACAAAAATAAACGCATTTCTCTGTGGATCAAGTGCCTTCCTCTTTTTAGAGGGAATCTGGGCCCATGCATGAGAACCAAAAATGCAAAAGTGGGTCACTTCCCGTTTGAGGCCGCTCCAAGCCTCGTAGGGGGTCTTATCCTTGACATATCTATGGGGAGATCTGTTTTCGATGCATGTTTCATAGTTAAGTGCTTCGGCCCATAGTCTTTGTGGTAGTGACTTTGCATGCAACATGCAAGATGTCATCTCCTTTAGAGATCTGTTTTTTCGCTCAACAACTTTGTTTTGCTGCGGAGTGTAGGGAACTGTATGTTGCAATTGAATCCCTCCCTCATGGAAAATATTATGGATCTCATGATTTACATACTCTCCCCCATTGTCAGTCCAGAGGACTTTGATCTTCTTTCCGGACTGTGTCTCAACCAAGGCTTTGAAATCTTTCAAGTGTTGAAATACCTCGGATTTTTTCCTGAGAAAGTAGATCCAAGTAAAATGTGAGAAATCATCCACAAAAATGAGAATAAACCTNCGGAGTGTAGGGAACTGTATGTTGCAATTGAATCCCTCCCTCATGGAAAATATTATGGATCTCATGATTTACATACTCTCCCCCATTGTCAGTTCAGAGGACTTTGATCTTCTTTCCGGACTGTGTCTCAACCAAGGCTTTGAAATCTTTCAAGTGTTGAAATACCTCGGATTTTTTCCTGAGAAAGTAGATCCAAGTAAAATGTGAGAAATCATCCACAAAAATGAGAATAAACCTTGCTTTTTTGATCAATGGATGTGGAAAAGGACCCATGAGGTCACTATGGATCATATCTAAAGGTGCGTAAGTTCGTTGAGACGTTCCTTTGTCGAATTTCTCTTGAGGGTGTTTCCCGAGAACACATCCCTCACATACTACCTTAGAGAAATGGATGTATGGTAGACCATCAACTAATCTATGCTTGCTAAGTTGTTTCATGTATCTAAAATTCAAATGTCCAAATATTTCGTGCCATATCCTACTACTTTCATCAGCATGAGTAAGCAGTAAAGCAGAATTAGGTTCAATGAATTCAAAAAATCTATACAATCTAGATTGATGATTTACCTCACCGGTAGAAACCCTGGAGTTGGTTTGCATGTCGTAGATGTCCATGGGATTTGGTGTGAAGATGAATTTCTTTCTGGTGCTGGAATTTGTGATCTGATACATAGAGAGAAGGTTGACAAAAAGCTTGGGAACATGCAGCACATTCTCGAAACTTATGTTGGTGAGTTCAAGCCTTCCTTTGTCGGTGACTTCAACAGAAGAGTTGTCCCCCATCAAAATAGGAGTACCTTTGCATGCATACAATGAATAATATACTTCTTATGAGGAAGCCATGTTATGTGATGCTCTTGAATCTATGATCCAAGCATCGGGAGAGGAGTTGATGGCAATCAAGGCATATCTAGAATTGTCTTTCTTGGAATTCAAATCTTTTGTCTTCTTCTTCTTTGCACCCTCAGGGATGCGATCTCCATGGTTGTTTTTATGAAGTATCTCAGACATCAAATCTATTTGTTTTTTCATGCATGAGGATTATGAATGGAATCCTTTGTGACAGTATGTGCATTTCTCTCCTTTTCTTCCCTTTTCTCCTTTGGATATGGAGGCATCGGTGAAGGGTTTTGTGTACCCTTCCTTCTTCATATGTGCATGAGATTTCCACTTATATTTATCTTTAGATTTCTGATATTTATGGCTGCCATCATGCACAGTGAGTGCATGCACCCTTAGGCCTTTGATTGCACCCATGTTGATGAGGTTGGTTTGCTCTTGTGTCAAGGATTCGATAAAGTCCTCAAGAGAAGGCATCTTCCAAGTGGCTCTAGAGGTGAATATGAAAGTATGGAATGTGTATATGAATACAGATAATTCAGGACCAATCTTGGAGAGAATGGTAAGAACCATTTGTTTCTCCTTCGCCGATTTATCAACCCCGCAAGCTTTGAGTTGCAACAGTAAATCCTTGAATTTTGTAAAGAAATCTTGGATATTATCGAAGATTTTTGGATCCAATGTGATCCACCTCTAGCATGTGTCCCCTCATATCATCATATTTTCCAAAGATCCCTTCCAATATTTTCCAGGCTTCATTGGGAGTCTTACAAGAAGATATGTGAAAAAGGAGACCGGGAGAGCTAAGACTGCAAATTGTTCAGAGTGCCTCATCCATGTGATTTAAGTACTTGGATTTTTCTATGGCTGATGTCGGTTCTGTATATGTATTCATTGTTAACCTATAAAACCCTCTATATCAAAGATGTATGGCTATTTTCTCCTTCCATGCAAAATAGTTGTAAGGTGTAAGAATGAATTCTTTTTGGAATTCCATCTTTCCGCTGCCTTCAATCTTTTGTACCTGCAAAACATTTTGGTGTAGCTTTTGCTTAGTAGTCTGTCGGCTCTAATACCATGTAAATATGTTGAACCTACAAAGAATAGATCTAGCTAAAAAATGTTACACACATTTGCAAAGAGAATAGAAGAAAGAATAAGAAGGAGAGAAAGAATGGAAGAATTCTCATTAACTGTTGTGAATAATGAATAATTTACACATGATATACTATGTATAACTCAATGAGTTTGACTTGACATGAAACAAGTTTTCATAGTGGTGTTATAGCGTGATATTGACACACACCACTAGTTACAAGAGTGAACTGCCACCTATTCTAGTCTCTTAGGCAGTTACGGGAGTGAACTACCACCTATTGTAGTCTCTTAGGCAGTTACGGGAGTGAACTGCCACCTAGTTGAGTTAACTAGTCAACTAGTCTTTAGTTAACTGACTGAACAGAAAGTAGTGAGGAGTTAAGTCAAGGAATCAAGGCTAATGCACCACTCTAGTGTTGATACCAAGGCAAGGTCGAATTAGCATGTTGATGATCCTAATGTTGCATGGTGATGATCCCAATGCAACATCTAAACTCAACTGAACTAGTCAAATTGAAGTGTGACTGAAAGAGAATGTTCTCCAAGTGGAATATTCTCTCCTAAAATATAGGAGACTGGATAATGACTAATTATGACTAATAAACAAATAAAAACCTTAGGAAAAAGAAATCCTAGGTGTGTGTGAAGTAACTCCAACACAAGTTAGGGTTATTGACTAATCCAAAACTAGTAATGTGAGACTAAAGTAAAGTTTGATGAAAATTCTAGTCTCTTGTTGTTAAAGTTAAGAAAGGTTTTCAGGTATGTGATCATATACACCGTCTATTACAGATTTACAAATCATATTTGGATGATGAAATTTATGAGGGCTTTTGGTTGAGGTACATGTTGGGTACATGGTTGAGACAAGTAGTTGATGAGTTGGCACATACATGAGGTGTATACTTGATGATATTGGTACATCTTGATAGTAATAGTTGATGAGTAGTTGATACATGATTGGTACATACTTGGTACATGGTTGTGTTGGCACTGAAAGTCACACTTTGACTGCTAAAGTGTAAGCTCATCACCCATCAGAATGTAAAAGATAACTTTGGTTTTGAATAGGTGGATCAACAAGATGGATAAAGAAAAAGAGAGGGAAGAAAAATGAAGATTAGTAGGCTACACCAATGGTCAATGGAGTCACAAAACATCCCACTCATCTAAGGCACAAAAGATGCTTAACAAAAAACAAGATTATATGCTAATAGGTGGAAGAAATGAGGAAGGAAAACATAAGATAGAATGTTCAGTAAATAGAGATCCTCTCAATTCAATGAATCAACAAATACTTGAATATAAACAATGACTGATGGACAAAATACAACAGATCCTCTGTTGCTTAGGGATCCATAAATCATTGACAACCTTTGATCCTCAAATCTGCAATATATTCAAATAAGAAGAAATATAAAAGAAGAGTTACAATCTAAAATCATCTCTCTCATGAGTCTCCAATAGAAGTAATGCTTACAATCCTAAAATTCCCACAGGCTTACAAATGAACACACACAGAAAACTGCCTATTCCTACTCTCTCTAGCCTCTCTTGGCTAATTCCTCCTTTCTCCAAGAGATATCTCCTTCCTTAAATATAAAATAGCATCCAAATAACCTTAAGAGGTCAAATACTATCTCCTCCATCAGATTTTGATCCTAGGAGATAGGTGGCAACAATCAAAGAGACAAAAATCCAACAAACTGCTGATTTTCAAAAATTTGTTGGAAGTCATTAATGAAATGTCTCCACCTCATTGCATGAGGACTTTGCTGGAGATAAATATTAGTTGCAGGTGTCCCTTGAAATCTAACTAATCCTTGAGAAGTTATTCAAACTCTCCTTGACATGTGGTAACCTCCCAACAAGGCGAATATCAAAATTGTGACCGCTACAAGAAATTAGTACACAACACCACTATGCAGAGTACGCATCTCCTACTTCTATATCCAATATATCTAAAAAAAAACACATTTTGAAAACTTGAGAGAGGTTTTTGTTATTTGGAATTTTATGAACAAAAACCTCCTCCAGTTTTCAAAAATACATCCTCAACTGTTCATAACCCAAATTTTAAATTAGTGACTCAAAAATGGTAGAATAACTCTGCACAATTTAGCCTCTACCAGAATATTACGCAGCGCCTGTAGGTAGCGCCTGACTTTGTTTCTACATGCAATTCAGTAGCATATATACATGGGTTCTTTGATGCGTGAACTTGGATAATGAGAATAACTCAATATCATTTCAATTTTCCCCAAAAAAAATAAAAACCCCATAACAATTATATTCATTTGCTAAAATGAATAATGAAATGAAGATTATGTTCTCTGTGAAATATTAGGTAGCACCTGTAGGTAGCATCCCTTATGCAACTCTGAGGAATAAACCAATCTTGTGCTAATAGGTTGGATGCACTTGTTTATGGTACAGGCTGATTACAGGTTGTTTGGTACATGTTGGTGCATGGTTGATGCATTTGTTTATGGTACAAGTTGATTACAGGTTGATGCATGGTTGATGCATGGTTGAGGTTATTGGTACAAGTTGTTTGGTGCAAGCTGATTGGTACATGTTTACAACAGTATATCTCATAGTGATAGTGTGACACTGGTTCCATCATTCTACTTCTATGTCAGGGCGGTTGGACGGGGCAAGGATAGGTGGTTGTAGCCGAAGAACATAGGGGGTTGTAGCCTCCTTCTAGTTGTAGCCAGAATATTGGGGAGTTGGAGCTTCCCTCGGGTTGTAGCCTGAGAAACTAGGGGGTTGGAGCCTCCTTCCAGTTGCAGCTGGAAAACAAAGGAAGTTGGTGCTTCCAATGAATTTAATTCTTAAATACATATAAGAAAAATCATTATGTGCCTTTATCCCGCTTTGGGTTTCCATGTAAAACACTGTTGTACTATGTATGTGTGTGATTGCTCATTTGTTCATTGTTTATTTACTCTGCAACTATTGGATGATAATGTTAAATTGATATAACACTTTCATTTTATGGTGAAAAGGGATTAAATTCCTTTATTATTGATTCACCCCCCCTCTCAGTAATCCAACAATTGGTTTCAGAGCCGATTCCTTCAGGAAACTGTTTAACCATTGGAAGGAGATCATGGATTATTCTGAGAATGGAGTACCAATGTTTAATGGTCAGAACGGTTCTAAGTATGATATGTGGAGTAGAAGGATGAAAGTATTTTTACAGGCATAGGGACATAATATTTGGCTATCAGTTGTTACATAATATGATAGTTCAAAAAGGGAAAAGAGTGTAACCAATAAGGAATTGAAGAAGAATAAAAAAATAGCAATGGATTTCATCTGGGAAGGATTACCTAATACAGTAAGATAAAAGGTTGGTAAATTTTTATCAGCCAAAGAAATTTGGGATAAGTTACATGACATATATTCTTCACCCATCGCAGATTCAGAAAATGCCAAAGAATAAACAGATACAGATCAATAAGAATTATGGTCACCATATCAAACAAATTCAGAAGATGAAGAGTACATAACCACCAGAGAATTGATTAGTGCTTTAGATGAACTAAGATAAGAAAACAAGTCACTCAAGAAGGAATTGATGAATCAAAAGGAAAGTGTTCACATTTTTGAAGAATCCCAACGGGTCATAGAGAACTTAAGAACTCGGCTATAAGAAGCTGGAAAGATCAAAGAAAATCTTGAATATCAAAAGCAGTATTTGGAAGCCAACATAGAAGCACAAAAGGAAGAATCATAAATGAGAGAGAATCTATTGACATATCATCTTAAGGAAAGAACCAACGATCTAAACCAACTTGAGGAAGAGTTTGTCCAAGAAGAGAAAGGACTTGAAGAAGCGAAAAGAACAGAAGAAGTCATGAAATCTCAGATAATGAAGAAAGAAGAAGAGGTTGAGAATATTGAAGAAGAAGTTGTCACATTGAGAAGTAAAATCGTTAATCTCAACAAGAACATTGAAGAGATAGAAACATCCACATTAGTTATAGAGAATGAAAAGAAGCACTCAAGGTTGCTAGAAAAGAAGAATGAAGAAAATAGAAAGAGTTATGCAGAAGTACTCAAAGGAGGGAATCATGGTCAACCAGAATCTAAGAAACCTATTGAAGATACATATTCAAGAAGACCATTCATGTTCAAGCCACAAAGAAGCTTCAATCATGTTCATGATCAGTAAAGTTAGAAATTTAGAAGGACTACACCACAAAGAATATCATTCACTCCCAGGTATGAAAATTTATTTTATGGTCATTGTTTTTATTGTACTAACTTTGGACATAAGGTTGCAGATTGCAGGGATTATAAAAGAAATATTCAAGCAAGAAGTACATACATGGCCCCACGTAACATTGAATGTTACAAATGTCATAAACTATGGACACATAGCTACTGACTGTAGAAGCATGATCGATACTTTCATGAAAGAGAACAATAATATCAGATATAAGAAAGTCTAGATAAGAAAAAACAAAGAAAAGGTGAACAAATACTAGGTCCCAGAGATCACAAGATTGGAAATAAAAGGAGATGAAGAAAATGGTGATACTGAGAGGGGGGTGAATCAGTATCAAGTACAATTTAAAACATTTTTAAACTTATAATTAAACCATTCAACTATATCCAATGAGCAATGAACAATAGTATAAGAGTTACACCAATACACCACAATACATCATGCACAATATATGAGAAATAATCAATAGTTATTGTTCAAGGGAAGTAATGACTTCCAAAG
>SNQJ01S0020719.1:5274-55188 GCA_010110895.2 Picea sitchensis | reverse complement strand
ATAGCTTTGTTGTTTCTCTTTCTAACCTTTTACCTTACAGCTGTCATGCCTAGCAGAGCCCAACTGGGCATGTAAGCACTCTTAATTTTCTCACCTAGTGACAAATTGGGTGCAAACATAAATTTAATGGATAAATTACTAATTTGACAAGTGGTTAGAAGTGGGTTAACCCTAAAATAAGGAAAGTGGGTTAAGATGGTTAAAAGGTAACCCCTTGAGGAAGCTACATGAAAGTATAAATAAGAGGCAAGGCTCTCTCATTTTAATAAAACCTGAGCATATTGAATATCTACAGGTGAATGAGGTAACCAAAGGATATATAAGTCAAATTTCATAGGGAAGGTGAAGTAAAGAAGGCTGAAATTCAAGGGAGGATAAATTATTTTGATGATGTTTTCTAAGATATGTTATTTACAGTTCATCTCACCATTTTCACAATAACGTTTTTTCTAGAATGATTTAGACCATGAAACTGGGAGGTCGTTGAGGAAACATATCCAAGTAGTTGTGGTACAAATTTCAGCTTGTGGGTCATTGTATTTTGGGAGTTACACTCTATGGAAAATAGGTTATGTGGCTAGTCCTGAAACTAGTCTAAAACATGTGCTTAAGGTAAAAACGTCATAAATTCTTCATAACAGAACCAAATTTAGTAAGACCAAATGTGTTGGTTATAGGACATTATATATTATTCTCTATAGAATTTTCAGATCCATACAACAAATATTCTATGCAGGGTATGCTCTACAAGTTCGCTCTCTATAATAAGACATAATTCAACAAGGTATGTAATTTTTTCTATAACTCATTTTCTGAGAGGTTCCAAGTAGTGACACCTGGAATAATTTCATAAAACACACTGAACAACATTGTGTATTGTTTTCATATCTTTATTCATTACAGGTACATAGTTATGATTGTTTCAATTTAGGGTTTTTGACTAATCCAAAACTAGTCATGTGAGACTAAAGTAAAGTTTGATGAAAATGTTAGTCATGTGAGACTAAAGTAAAGTTTGATGAAAATGTTAGTCTCTTGTTTTTAAAGTTAAGGAAGGTTTGAAGGTATGTGATCATATACACCAGAGGTCTATTACATAGTTAAAAATCAGATTTGGATGATGAAATTGATGAGGGCTTTTGGTTGAGGTGCATGTTGGGTACATGGTTGAGACAAGTAGTTGATGAGTTGGCACATACATGAGGTGTATAGTTGATGATGTTGATACATACTGATGAGTCATATTTGATGAGTAGTTGATACATGATTGGTACATACTTGGTACATGGTTGGATGCACTTGTTTATGGTACAGATTTATTACAGGTTATTTGGTACAGATTGGTGCATGGTTGATGCACTTGTTTATGGTACAGGTTGATTACAAGTTGAGGTATAGGTTGATGCATGGTTCATTTTATTGGTACAAGTTGTTTGGTGTAGGTTGATTGGTACAGGTTTACATCAGTATATCTCATAGTGATATTTTGACAGTGGTTCCATCATTCTACTTCTACGTCAGGGCGGTTTGATGGGGCAAGGACGGGTGGTTGTAGCCACCTTCCGATTGTAGTAGTAGAACATAGGGGGGTGTAGCCTCCTTCTATTTTTAGCCAAAAAATTGGGGAGTTGGAGCTTCCCTCAGGTTGTAGCTTGAGAAACTAGGGGGCTGGAGCCTCCTTCCAGTTGCAGCTGGAAAACAAAGCAATTTGGTGCTTCCAATGAATGTAATTCTTAAATACATATAAAAAAAAGCATTATGTAGTTTTATCCTGCTTTGGGTTTCCATGTAAAACATTTTTGTACTATGTATGTGTGTGATTGCTCATTTTTTCATTGTTTATTTACTCTAAAACTATTGGATGATAATGATACATTGATATAACACTTGCATTTTATGGTGAAAAAGGATTAAATTGCTCTATTACTGATTCACCCCCCCTCTTAGTAATCCAACACTCCTACATGTTAAACTTATTCATGGAGGACTACAAACACGTGCAAGACCTAGACACATAGTTCCACTACTTGTGGCTACTCATGTTGATTTCACTGATGGGGTGGAGGGAACCCCCATATCAATACATCTACAGTATGATAGGTTGGTGTCACTCAGCTCTGTACATGTTGTTAGGGAGAAACTCTGACCCCAAGAACAAAAGCATGAACACGGGTACCTTTTCCAGGCACTTCACCGAGATACATGAGAGTATTTCAAACACTTGGCGAATAACCCCAGAGGTAGTCACATATTTCAAGGACGTTTCCAACTTCAAGGCATTCAAACATAATATGTGGATACAATCACATAGGAATCTAGGCAAGGAGTGGATCGAAATGAGATATTGCATCACAGAGGATGACGTAGAGATGGCTATGATGGATTGGCCCAATGACTGGAAGATCCTAGTATTAGATCAAGAAGTACCTCAGGGAATAGAGGTGGATGCAGGGCAAGCCAAGACACCTACAAGAGATAAATTTTCACCCAAAAATCCGAATCCAACACAAAATTCGGCACAACAAAAGAAGGGGGGCATAGGAAAGAAGGATGCGTAGACAAAAAAGAAGGATGCATAGGAAGGAAAGAAGGACATTGTGTCACAACAAAAAGAGAAAGGAGAAGGGGCTACGGGAACATAGGGAACCCCATCAACATACAACCCCCAAGAACCAGGGCCATTGAAGTGTCCAGTTTCGCAATCAAGAGGAATGCATAAGAAGGCGAAGGTGCATAAAGAGCCTCTCGAATATACAATCATGGAGGACGATGTTGATCTTGTGGGTGAGAAGGTGCAATATCTTGTCGCAGATGACATGGAAGAAGAAAAGCATCAAATGGGGCAGATATAAGACAACCTGGCTAGCATAATATGGGTCCTCGAGCAAATTAGGGCCACGCATAGGTTGGGAAGGGGAAAAAATCCATCCCCAAGGGAGAAACAACAACGTCACCAAGGACTAGGCCAAAAACCAAACATATGGTTCACACAACTATGTAGACAAGTCTGACATTCAAGGTAACCAGTGACATGCTGCAGATGACACTAAAAGATGTAGCATAGGTTGAGATGGTATTGGCTAAGATACCAACAAACTCACTCTATAAAGTCCAAGTTAGAATTGCATAGGAGGTGTAGTCATGCGCGAGAACAAATGCATCTAAACTACAAGTAATAAAGAATGACAAGGAATAATTGAAGCTCATGGTCGAACAAGTAAAGTTCGAGAACAAAGAAGAAAAGGGGTGAATGGATAAAATTGAATATGGAGTGACAACAATATATAATGACCTTCTGGACAACACGCAAGCTGAGAGTCTAACGACAGAGGAAAAATTGAATCATATTTCCCAAACTATCGACCAATACAGGAAACAGATTGAGGAACTGAAGGAGAAGCTAACTCCAACTACTCCACCAGAGGTTAGGGAGCAATGGAAAGCAAAATATGGACTCCAACTAGCAGAGTTGGAGAAACAAGTTAACACAGTCACATAATTGTTTGATAAAACAATGCAACTTTGGACAACGTTGGAGGAGGATGAGAAGGTCCAATAGTGGGAACAACAAGAAGAGAGGATAAGTGTTGAAATCTAGGACCTTAAGTAGAGGAAGAATATGATGGGCATCCCTGAACGTTTAAAAGGAACGCAGGAGTTGAAGAGCTTACAGGTCGAACTAAATATGATGTAGGCACACAAATGGGAGACACAGGCACAGATGGAACCCCTCCAAGAGGAAACAACATAGATGATTGCGTAGTTGGAGGCCGAGAAGAAGAACATGGCACAGACACAAGTGGAGTGCACAACCATAGATCAGGAGGAATTCACATCGTAGAACTTAGAATCACCTACAGAAAAGGCCGCTCAGGTCCAGACACAAGGGAATGGACTGACAGACAAGATCCACAGTCTAGCAGAGGCTATCAATGGGGTCTGCATTTCCTAGGTGGCTCAGGATGAGCCACATATTAGTGTTGGGGGCATGTTGGGCACAAGCCTATTTTGGAATAAAGAACAATTTTGGAGAATAAAGAACAAGACAACTGGCAGGAAAAGAAACACACGCAAGGAAAACATGCATACAGAGGAGGAAATCATGTGAGGCACAAATGCAAGAATACCTAACCAGGTTAGGGTTAGGGTTTTGGTAGAATATGTAATGGCTAGTAAGCCAAGAACATGTATATAGAGGTACTTAGGAGGTCTAGGTAGGGGTTTGTGGTTCTGAGGTTCAGAGTTGGATGTCATGTTGTTTTTCATTATTATCGTATTGTTACTATGATCCATTTTTGTAATTTTTTGAGCTGAGGAGAGGGATAGAGGTAGATATTGATGGTTATATCACGGGCTGAGGAGCCGAGTGAGATCTAGTCCACCTCATTGTAATATATCGACATGTTTTGATGGAGAGTTGTAAGGCACGAGATGTTGTAGTGTTGAAACCAAAATAATGAAAGAGAAGAATAGCCAAATCTTTGTGGGCATAGCCCAGGAGGGGTGAACCATGGTAGACCCTATGTTATGTGACTAAATATTATGTATCTTCTTTGGTGTTGATGATTAGATGCTAGATAAATGAACGAATGAATTAGTTAGATATTATATTTTACATGCATGAGTAAGAATGACAATATAATAAATCAAGATGTATGAGCTAGTAAATGAATGAAGATCATAGGTTGCAATCACAGATCCCCACTCATTCATAGGTTGCAAGCATATGAACATTGAAGCCACCCATAGAACTATCTCGGGTGATACTACGGAGTGCACCCTATGTACTACGTTGTCTTCTGGTTTACCAGGGGGGGCAATAGTTTTAGAGGGATTTTGTTGAAAGCTTGTTCAAATCTGAACCTGGGTCAAATTATGACATTAAAGTAATATCATAGTAGATAAAGTAATTAACCAACATTAGGGCCTCCTATTTTTTGGTAACATCTCCTACATTCTAGGAGAATATTCTCTTTAGTTGACTAGCAAAGTGGAGTTATTTGGGGTAACTTTGGTTTTATCACCAAGTAACCTCGAGATCATCACTAGTAATGTGCACTTACCTTTGTATCATCACTAGGAAGGTGCATTCCTTGTGAATTCTTAATCTCCTCCTCATTTCACTATGGTTTTTCTAGTTAACTAAAGATTGCATGACTAGTTGACTCAAACTAGATGATAGTTAACTCTTGTAACTTCTTGAGTGTGTCCATATATATTTAGACCACCACTATGGTGCATTAGTTGAGCTATACAGATTGTATCATTTGTATTTTATCATTCATTCATTTGTTTAATACAATTCTCATTCTTTTCTCTCCAATTTTTCTCGCATCTTCTTACCTTTGCAAGTCGTGTGTGTTCTTCTGCTAGCTAGATCTCATGTGTAGGTACTCACCACATTTTACAAATATCTTGTTGAATAATGGTTTTTTGATGCTATATTCCATGAATATTGATGATTATTCCATCTTCTTCCTTGATAATGTCGATATTTATCTTCTTTTCTTCCTTGAAATATTTATTGATAATGAGGGTGTCGATATGGTTTGACATTTGATGGTTTTTGTTCATTTTGCACACCCATTTCATCTATCTTCTTTTCAGAGACAATGGAATCCTCTATCCTCTTTTTTTGGTCCTTCAATACTCTAGCCTTGGAGATAATACCATCATATTTGGCATGTGCATCCTCTATATGGAGTTCAACTTCTTCAAGTATCTTTTGTTGATCTTCTTGAATCTTTTCTTGTTTCTCCTTTTGAAGCTGCAATGTGACCCCATCTATCAAATTTTCACATCCTTCTTTAATTCTATCTTGCATTTCTGATTTTACCTCATCAATATTTAAGGATTCCTCAACCATATTGAAAATTTCCTCTTCTGGTCTTTTGGTAGATTCTTCATCCAAGAACCTTGTTTCTTCTTGATTTTCATAATTCTTCTTCTCTTCCTTCAATATTTTAACCTCATCCAATATTTTTTTGTTATGGTTTTGAATCTAGACATCTCTTCATCTTTCATTTTCAAATCTTTCCTTGAATCATCCTTTTCCCACTTTTATTTGCTACTCTTTTATTTTTTAAATTTCTTAACCCCCTTAATGAGTGATTCTTTAAGGGATCATATCTTATATCTCTCCTCACCCTTTTTCTTAATCTCTTCCTTTGCTTCTTTTAATTCCTCTTGAATTTTATACAATTCCTCCATTTTTGTATCCCTAATCCATTTATATGAGAAGAGTTTTTCAAATTATTCCCATGTGGAGTATAGTCTAGTAAGCTCCACCCAAAAAATAAAAAATATGTCCCACAAGGACTGATACCAGTCCTTGTATAATATTCCTTTACCATCATCTACCATTCCATAGGATTGATTTCATCTTTATCTTCATATCCACTAAATTTAGGTATTGTAATTGATTCTTAATCGATTTCTAACCCCAACACCAAACTTACAAATTAAATATATTAGTAATAATGATCTCAAATATTTATAATCCCTATTCCAATATAATATTCTAAGTTTTCTCTTTCCAATGGTTTTTGAATCATCTCAACCGGAAATTCCAATCAAAGGTTATGATAGTTTTAAATGAACATACATTTGAAACCTTGATTTAGAGTATGTCCTCCTAGCCAACCTTCCCTTTGATTTATTTCTGAAATTTTGGCCCCTATGAGTATGAAATTGTGAGTTGTATTACTTTGATATGTTCTCTTTACAATTCCATAGGGATGACCAAAATTTTATGTGCCAAGTGAAATTTATGATAACTTTCTAAAACCTTGCTTCTTTTTGGCCTATTATGGAGAGTGAACTTGTACAGAATGTCACACACCCAATATTTGATATATGATTCTGAAAATCACACAAAATACACTAAGGCTTGTGGCATTTCCAATTCCACTAGTCTCGTGTAATTTGTATCCTCTATGAAGAAGATGTTATTTTTTTACCTAGAACACTTGTTTGAGACTAGTTACAGGACTAGTAAAAAACCCTATCTTCCACGGGGTGTATCTCCGAAAGTACAATGACCCAGATGCTAAAATTTGTGCCATAGGTACATTGATATGTCTTCTAAATAGCCTCCATGTTTCACTTTCTTAAGTGGAACCAAAAAATGTTATAGAAAAAATTACAAGATGAATTTATCGAGGAAGCAAAACCCTAGGATCAGAGCTTTGATACCAAATGTAATGATCCAAATGCTTAAAAATATCATAATAGAACAAAAGTACACACCATGTACAGAGTGTGAGCATGGAGAAAAAATCCAAGATAGATAAGTTACACAATAACTCCTTAAATAATAGGATAACCTCCTCCAAATAAGCAGTTATATTCATACTTCACAATTCACCTGTCCACAATAATGAATACATTATCTCTATATACCTATTCACACTTGCACATGAGGCCCCTTTAATATTAGGCCAACCTTATTACATATACATTTACACATTACATGTAAGTTTAGGCCCATATATGCCCCCCCTTGAGGTCATATCATATACATTTATCCCTATATATGCTCCCCTTGGGTCATAACAAAGAGTATGGGAGAATAGGATGACAAAGGAAGATGGGGATCAAGAGTGGAGTGAGGAGGGGAGATGGGGATTTTGAGATAAATGACTAAGTATTAGATGAGAAGAGAAGTGAAGGGATAAGAGAGTAAGTTGAAAAATGGATAAGTATGGAGAATGAGAGTAACCATAGTAATGAGATGTGTTAAAGTGAGTAATTAGTTGTGTAAGAGTAAGTTTTGCACATGGAAGAAGTGCCTCTTATGGAATAAATTCCTCATCTATTCTTCAAATCTCTTCTTCCAATCTCTTTGTTAGGAGGTTGGACAAAACTATGAGTATCTTGGGCATACAGACTCGGATTTTGAATCTGTAAAATGGATGATGAAGATGATACTAAAGGCCACACAACGATGTGATAAGAATATGGAAATTCATCCCTCCGATATTGTTTTTTTTATTCAAAATAATGGAAAATCAAGGTGATCATTTTTTTTTTATCAACAAAAGGATATTAGTGAAATTTATAAGATTTTAGTGATTACAAGAAGTAATTGTGGCATTAATATGTATGTAACAATATGACCAACTGTATAGATAATTTATGGAACTCAAAGTGTGTTATTTTAAGGAATCTTTTACTAACATGATTTACAATATAAAAATAAAGGCTTATCTAGAGAAGTTGATTAATTGAAATGTGAAGTATGAAGATATCAATAATACTGTGAACATTTTGAATAAAAAAATTCACGATCTCGAAACAAAATTGATAAAGTTCTATCAAACAACAAGGGAATCACCCTTCTAAAAATTCATATTCGAATCTTATTTAAAATGTAAAAAATAAAAGATAAATAACATATTTATTCCATCTTGAAAAAGAAGTTTTAACTAATCTAGTTAAACCAACAAAATTTACAAAAGTAAAGGTAAAAATATATATAGGGAAACCCTCACAATCAATAAAAAAAACTAAATGTCAATACATATAAACATTGTTGGTATTGAAGGTTTCCACGAGTAGACCTACTCTTGTGGTCGCTTGTTGTTGTCATAGTCAGATCTAGTGAGTGTGTCACATCAAGGTTTTTCACTAACTGTTGGGTGTCCTTTTCCACATTTCCAGGAATGATGGAGGAGACAATGCAATTGGTTGACTATTTCAAGGACACACTCTCAGAGGACATGATTTTTTTTCAACCTCGTGTGGGATCCATCTAAAATCTAGAGGCGATCTTGTGTACTCCATCTAGATATTTGGATTCCTCCCATGGGATGTTGAGTAATGAACATACTATCCTCTGCAAAGTGGAAGGATATTTAGAGGCTCATTGTTAGAATGAGGATTTTGGTCTCTTGAAATTTGTCTCCAAAAAATTCTCTTGAATTGTGTGAAAATATGGATGAAGGTGTGAATCTGAGTGTTCCTATTCTCTCCTGAAATTTGGGATCTGACCCTAAAGAAAAAAAATTTGATAGATGATCCCCTTCTGGTTTATTGGACAAAACATTGACTTGAAAGAGATACAGGAGGGCATGCTCAACCAGTCTAAGGATAGCCCCGTTAGGAAAAAAATGGATGATTTTGAAATTGAAGGGGAGTGGAGTTTAATTAGTGGTAGAGGAGGATTTGAAAGTTGACATAGGGATATTCAATGGAAGGATATTTTCTATGGATAATATGATTTCTTGGATGCAATCGAAGTGGAGACCTATTTTGGGATATAGTTTGATTATACACATTCTTGCGAGAGGGTGGATAGGGTTCATATTTTTTGGGTTGTTATATTCTTTGCAGTGAAATAGTCATATGACCCTCTAGTCGAGGTGGATCAACTAGGAGGAAATATGAATAGGAAAATCAAAGTCGAAGTAATTGACAACAAGTTGAGAGGTCAACCAACAAGAGGTTTTCAAGAGGTCAAGTGGCACGTGACTGAATACCAACTGGAGGTTGACTGGTAGTCAACTATAACATAATCTCGAGATTCATAGGATTTGTAGCCAATGATTTGCATGGATCTGTAACCATTTTTGGGTGTCATGATTTAGGATTTTTCCTGTTGTAAATCCTATAAATAAGGAATATTGTAAGTGTATTATGTTGATCAATATTGGATGTTCTTGGTAATACTTATCATAGGTTCTTGGTCATGTAGATGTAGTTTGAATTGGCTACGGGGTTCTCCTTATTTAAAGAAATAAGGTATGATGGTGATTGTGTCTTAGGTGTAGACCAAGGTTAGTCATGTAACCCTTTATTTTGAATGAATAAGACAACAAGAAAGCAAGATGATCAAGGAATATTGGTTTTCCAAGTTGGGTTTCCAGGGTGAAATCTTTGTTTTCTATGTGATTACTTTATCATTCACTTTATTTATTAAATATGTCTTCTCCTTTCCTACTTGGTTTAGCATGAAATTATATTTCCTAACATGTGGTATCAGAGCTAAGGCTCGTAGATCCTAGATATGAGATAAACCCTAGGTGTAGTGACAGTTTTAAGTTAGAGATATTTATATTTTCACTTGAAATAATGGTAAGTAGTTCGAGGATAGAGATCGACAAATTAAATGGCCATAATGTTGAGCTTTGGAAGATTAACATTGAATATCTCCTTGTAGATTGAGAACAATGAGAAACAGTCTGTCCAGGTACCATTCTGACATGTATGTTGAGGGAATATTAGGATAAAATTGAAAGAAGAGAAAGGAGTATGATTCGAGTGTTTCTTGTAGATTTGATGTTGTTGAATCTCTCAGGTGAAGACTCATCCAAGAAAATGTGGGACAAGTTGGATAGCGTGTACCAATAAAAATACTTGGTAAATAAGTTATTCCTTATAAGGAAATTGTATCTTCTAAGGATGAGTGATGATTTAGATGATTGAGAATTTGAATGCATTCAATATTGTAATAATCCAATTATCATCTATATATATTAAAATCATTGAGGAGGGAAAATGTACTATCATATTATGTTCTTTGCAAGACTCCTGAGATATCTTAGCTATGCATATAGGGATTAATTATACCACATTAGCACTAGAATACATGGTTGCATCTCTATTATATGAAGGAATGATATGGAAGAGCATGGAAGGATCAATGAAAGATTCCTTAATGTCTAGAGGTTGATAGTTTGACAGAGATAAAGGAAAATTATCTAATAGAAAGTCTAAGTTGAAGGGTATATCTAAATGTTGGAAATAGTGTTGTCATTGATGTCAAAGATAGGGGGAGACTATGAATTTCTCTATGGTTTTTTTTAATGTGTTTCTGCATGTGTACCCTATGTGAATGAAGGTGAGAATACCACATATGAACATATGAGTTTGAGTAGAAGAAGAGGAGTTATGTGAACAGTCAACCCAAATGATTTTGAGTAGATCGAGTATGAACATATGAGTTTGAGTAGCAAAAGAATAGTAATGTCAAAAATCAGCCCAAATGAGTTTGAGAATATCGTGTATGGAGAAATGAGTTGATCAGTAGAAGAACAATAATGCGAACAATCAACCAAAATGAGTTTGAGTAGTGGAAGAGGAGTTATGTGAATAATCAACACAAATGATTTTTAGCAGCAGAAGAGGAGCTGTGCAGATAACCCTAATAAAGAAAAAATTGAGGAATGATATCTGAGAGGGGAATACTTATAAAACCTAATAATGGATCAAGGAAGCAATTGAGTTGTATAACCAAGGAAAGATGGGTTTATGAATTCTGAGGACAAGATAATCATGTTGCATATCTGAAAAGTGAAGAAATTGAGGAACAATATTTGATAGGGGGAGACTGCTAAAACGTAAGAAAATATTGAGGAAGCACTCGAACTGTATAACCATAGAAAGAATGGTTTCTGAATTTTGAAGAGGAAGAGATAATCCTCTTTCAAATCTGAGAAATATTGATCTTGTAAAAGAAGGTCTTAGTCTCTCAAACTGAAGTGAATGCGAGCGAAATAGCTACAGAACCCTACACAAAGCATTAAATTTTGTCATGGAAAACTACAGACCCAGAACTGGATAAATCATGACCGTTTATCATCGGAAGTCAATGAATAAGATCAAAGGATTGGGGCCTGATACCTGGTGGGATATCTCAAATGCCACATCAATGCCATGTTTCCAATAATATGAGGGCCACATCAGAGGGAGTCGATTTTGATACCATGCTAGTGCCATAACAAGAAGCTCTATAGATGCCACACCCAGTTCCATGTGTCAAGACATGTATCGATGCCACATCATACAATATACATGTATAATAATTTCACATGGAATCCACTTCATATGAAACATCAACACAATGGATCGAAACAATTGAATTCGGGTGTATGTATAGAATAATCATAAAGTTATTGTGGCCCACGGTGAGATTTCAAAAAATTGACTAAGTATTAAGACATCACAGAGTTAACAAAGTATGGTGGGTCACTGAGCATGGTAGAGAAGCATCATGATGTTTCATGAAGCGTGATGAATTATAACTATTTTCTAAGCATGAGGAATCGATCGGATAGACGGGGTTGCAGATATAGATAAGTGAATCGGGAAAATGCCTTAGACCCATGATGAAATGCTTGGAAAAGTTTATAAGTGTTGAAAACACACACTGACACAGAGAGGGGGGGGAGTGAATCAGTGTATGAAAATTTTTGATACTTTTCACACTTTCATAGATTAACTAAATTAATTGAATAATACATATGCAATTCAACTAATTATCCATAAATATGTATAACACAAACTATATGAAGTAGATAAAATATCATTCTTTTATTTATTTAACTTGAATGAATAAATATAAAATATCAATCCTTTAATATCTTCAACGTTAATTGAATATGAGAGATCCAACTCTTTGATACAAGACCCATATTGTACTTCTCATATCCAATTGAGAAATGAGGAATACAACCCCCATAAAAAGACCCAACTTGTTGAACTCAGATCCAACTGAGATGTGAGGAATCTAATCCTCATGACAGGACTCATCTTGTAAACATGCACCAACCTGATAGAATGAAATTTCATTCAATCCATTATATATATATATATATTTATAAACACCAAGATACCCTTCTTCCCTTTGTATTCCTTTTCTTATATAGTCCTCCAAGGGCTTCCACTTTGAAACAATGTATCATTTTGGAATGAAACATTGCACTCCTTCATTTAATTAACACAAATGGTAACTTTTACTAATTGATTTGCATACACCAAATTAGACATTTGTTTTCGTATGAATATTCTGGAGCGATGGAAACTAACTTTAAACTTATACGACATGGTTTTTATGTAGAACATGTTTAATTAGTTGATCCGTGAGAAATTTCCCAAGAAAATGTGAGAGGTGGCCGGTACAAGTGGTTCTTTGAAATCAACTTGCCCATATTTTCCTTTCATTTTCAGATTCTAGATCGACTTCAATACATTTTACCTTATCATAAATTTCTAAATTGACCTCTATATATTTCCTTTTTTGGTGACTAGTTAAACTCAACTTGTAAACATTTTACTTGATGGTGGATATTAAAATCGGCTCCCTTTCAACTACTAGTAACTAAAGCTTCGAATTGGTCTCACCCTTTTTCATATTTCCTTCCTTATTCGACCTAAAAACATCTTTTGGTCGACTCATCTAAAAGAAATTTGACTTGAGTAATTCAATTTGGATCGACCCAACTTGCTTCAGCCTCAACCCGACTTGATTTAAGTTTACTTTGACTTCAACCTTTGAGGCAATTTAGTTTACTTCTTTCTTGGACCGACTCAACTTAGAAGAAAACCAACTTGATTAATTCGACTTTGGTCGTCCTGAATTTCTTTGGATGACTTGTGTTTCCCGACTCAATTTTCTTTGACTTCAACCTTCATGGTGATTTACTTCACTTCTACTTAGACTGACTCAATTTAGAATAAAATTGACTTTTGTAATTTGACTTTGGTCATCTCGACTTGTTTTGGCCGACTTGTATTTCCTGAGTCAATTTTCCTTCGACTTTGACCTTTGCGGTAATTTACTTCACGTCTACTCGGACCGATATTCGACTTCTTCTATGTATCCAACTTCAACCTTTGACTTCTTCGACCTCTTCAATTTCAGACTTCGATCTCTTTTACTTCAACCTTTGAATTTTTCAACTTCAACTTCTTCAACTTCTTGTTGAGATGTTTATACTAGACTTCTTGATATCTACTGCATTTTTTTTTACTTTGACCTTTGAATTTTTTTATTTCAACTTCTTCAACTTCTTGATGAGATGTTTATACGAGATTTCTTGATATCTACTACATTTTATTGAAACACTCAACTTTGATCCTTTCTCCTTGCATTTAGTTAGTCGACTTGACCAATTTAATTTTTTCGAATTGACTTAAGGTTTGATTGGTCTAGACCATTGTTTTCGACTCGACTTAAGGCTTCACTGGTCAAAACTTTTCCTGCTGAGACTTTTATACCAGACTTCTTGACTCTGTGACTTGTATGGATTCATATTGGATTCTTCATTTACCTTTTTCATCTAGATAGTTTCTTCTTTTGTGCATGGATGTTAATAACACGTTCCACCATATTTCCACTAGGATGAGTGCATCAAGTTTATACAATATATTTAGTCAATAGTATCCTTCTATTTACATTCAAGTCACCTTCATAACATTATGTCCAATATTTACAATGCTTGACATTCAAGTCACCTTCATAACATTATTTCCAATATTTACAATATTTACAATGCTTGACATTCAAGTCACCTTCATAACATTATGTCCAATATTGGAAATGCTTCTCAAACCAATCAATCAATGATACTTCACCTATGTATCAAGGTTGACATCAATGAAAACCAAGTTTCCAACACTAAGTATGGGTGAAAAATAAGTGTATCAAGATGTGAAGGTGTATTATGGAGGCCGTAGAAGTTTGAATGCAAATGCCTTAGACCCGCAATGAAATGATTGGAAAAGTTTCTAAGTACGGATATTTTTGCTGTATATACATGATCAGTATATTGCACTCATTTATATGTCAATATGGGATTCATAATCAAAAGAGTTGTTACACTATATGTGTCAAAAAAAGGTAACCTATCTATGTATGTTGCATCTATCTCAATCAAGAAATAATTAATAACATAACACTATGTATCTGAGTATTTCATATAACTTCAAACTCAGAAGATAAAACTTATAAAAACTCTCAAACAAAGACTCAATTGAAAAGGTTATTTCTTAGATAACAGGTCTGTTTATTAGAGTCTCATGAAATGAAGAGATGAACTGAGCCCTTGCTTCATGTAGCAATAGAATTCACATAACAATAACAATTTACTTTATTCACTCTTTGAAAGAAGCCAATCATAACCCTATCAATTCCAATCAAACCTTCTTCAATACATGACATAGTCAATATGATTGAAGGACTTTATTACATAGAGAATGAAGGTGATAGATGAAGTCCTATTGATCCTATACCTACTGAGAACAATCACAATCATAAATTCAAAATGATAACAATTTCTTATTTAACAATCCCAAACATCTATCCAACTATTGTTAACTAAATATCAATCTGGAGAAATGAAAATAAAATTATCTACTATGCTCAATATATAACCATTCACTCACACTGGTTCAAAATCAAATAAATATGTATTGTACCTAAGGAAGTTTATGCACTTAGAATTATCTGCAACACACAACTATTATTTTTTCAAACTCACTCAATTAACTTACGACACACAAAGAAATATATAGGGAGTCTTACCTTGTTTGGGGTGGTGGGGCCTTGTCGAACCAACAAGGTACCTCTAAAGAAATTACAGACTAAAACACTTTACTCATAATCATGAATTGCACAAAATAGAATTTGTATTCCTTCAATTGATTGAGCGAATTAGAAGTTCAACATTTCATTTCCCAGCATAGGAATGCATATCATTCTCTACTTACTTGATTATCTATCATATACACAACATCCCTTTTAAAGAAGGTTGGTCGTTGTAACCAAGGTATGAGGATAATTATCAAATGTTTTCAAAATATTACAATTGGTGATTCATATCGTATCTCAAGGGATGGACTTCATCCTCATGACACAAAGTGCATGAGTGATGAAGTCTATTGTGATCTCCAAATTATCTAAGGAAACTTCCATCCAAATAATTTATCGATATCATCACCAATATACTCATTCAAAACGTTAATCCTGTAGATAGGGGTTTAGTACCAGACTAGCACAGTAATAGATCTGGGTACCAGAATAGGCATAGAGCTGGTAGTGGAATAGGCACATAGATGGTACCAGAATAACACACTGTACTAGATTAAGCGTAGTACCGTATCAAGCAGAATACCATATCAAGTGGAGTATCGGATCAGGCGAAGTATTGGATCAAGAGGAGTACCGGATCAAGCGGAGTACCGGAATAGGTTGTTGCAATATCGGACCAACAATAGTACCAGATGAAGCGATGCCTTGTCATGAAGCTGCTTAGTAATAGTCAAATTAATTAGGAGCATAATAATCAACCATTTAATTGCAATTTAATCAAGAAAATCAATCAAACCATGTTTTAACATAGGTTACCTCTCTATGCATATGGACAAATACACAAAGTAGGTTTGTGGAGGAAATGGTCATAATATACACATGTCAAAGGTAAAATAAACTCAGATAGAGGATAATATAGGGTAATAGAGGTGTTGAAATGGAGACTCAACATTTCCCCCATGGTTAAGTCATTTCATGTCCTCATGCAACAATGTCAAAATTGATACTCAAAACTTTGCAAAACTGAACCGTCTCCCATCTTCTCTGCACATCATTTATCTGGTTGTAGAATGTTGAACCCAGAAGCCTCGCTCCTATGTTCCTTCTTAATCACCCTGATATATTGGATCAAATGTAAAAATTTGTTGAGTTTAGCAGAGACTTATTCCTATGCATCATGTAACCTTAGGTTATATTCTTTCAATTGTGCATTCTCTGCCTTAATATGCCTATCCAACACTTGATACTCTATAACCTCTTGTTTCATCTTCTCATTATGTTTTGTCAGTTCCAACCTTCACTATCAATTTTTGTTTGCTCAAAGATTTGTCAGGATCAGATGTGGTTGTTTGTTCAGTCACCTCCTCTCAGTCTTCCTTCTCCTTTCTTAGACCTCTTGAGGTTTATGTCACTAACCCATTGGTCTCACTAATCATCACTCCATATCCATTTTCTTTCTCTGGAGAAGTCAGAATATCAATAGGCTCTTCTGGAAGAGAAGGCACATGTGGAACTATTATCTGTTTGGCCATGCTCCTTGTGGTTCTTCATATAGGAAGTGAGGATTCCTCATATTTGATGACAGGGGTGGAAGTCTCTTCAAACAACTTCCTCTTCCTTGTTTTAATAGTAGTTATAGGCATGGGGACATGTTTCTCTTGTATAGATTTTATTTTCACCTTAGAGGACCGAAGTGTAGGTTCTGGAGTTTGTTTGTGCTGAACATTCCTTGCTTCGACTCTAGAGGACTGAGGTTTAGGCTCTGATATTTGTTTCTTTTGAACCTTCCTTGTTTTGAGATTCCCCTTACTTCCACTTTTCACCTCAGGAGTCTTCTCCAACTCACTAATTGGCTCTTGAGGAAACACAATAGATGATTCATGGGTCTTCTCCAACTCATTAATTGATTCTTGAGGGAACTCAACAGTTGCCTCAGCGACACCATATGAAACTTCATTTTGACCAAGTTTCTTCCTTTTTTTCCTCTCACTTCATGGAAATTGATTTGTAGGGATTGAGGTTGGACTTGGTCCCTTAGATTGGGCAGGCCTCTCCTTCTTAGATGTAGTGGGATCCTCTAGGATTTGTTCTGTTGGCACACCCTTATTTTGACACTTTTCCTTCTCTAAATGTTTAGTTCATGGGCCTTTTCCAACTTTCTAATTGGCTCTAGTGATGATTCAATGGTTTCCTCGGGAGCACTATCTGAGCATTCACCTTTCCCAAAGTCCTTTCTTTGTTTCCTTTTAGTTTTTGGAATAAGGGTTGGACTTGTTTTCTGAGATCATGAGGTTTTATTTTTCTTGGATGTAATAGGATCATCTATAACAAACTTGTCCTTCTCCAATTCATCAATAGGCTGGGATGAGCTAGGTGTAATAGTAGCTTCTTCACCCCCTAGATTCTTCCCTTTGTTTTCCTTTGTCTTTGTATTGGACCCCTCACTGTATTCCTTTGTTTCCTTTTCTTCTATAGATTTAGACACTACTTCTTGAGAAATTTTTTGTTGAAGTAGTTTTTTCCAACTACTGCCTTGTTTTCTCAATGCATGGACAACCAATAATTTCATTAGGCCATGGTGATGGATATTGGTTTTAGGTTTCTTGGATGCTGATTTAAATCCTCTCACCATTTTATTTAAACTCATCCAGAGGAAGTGGGGAAAATCGATTTGTGGCCCTCCTTCAAAATGTGACAAAATTTTTAAATGGTATAGGAAGGTCATGACATACCTCCCTTCAGAAGTGAGAAATATCAGAAAAATAATGAGCATCGTCCAATACTCTTCTTTAATGCATCTTCGAGGAATTCCTTTGGTCCAATCGGGGTCCTGATGCTCACTTCTGACAAAGCTTCCTGTCAACGATCACCCCCTTAAAATATTTCTATCTAGAGGAAGGTAAGCCTGTAGCTTTTGTTATGGTGGTCTCCAAAAATGTTAATTTCATATCCCCAAACTGAACACTTTCTCTGTCATAGGTCTACGCAAAATAAAGAGAAACTCCCTCATGGTAGCCTTTGAATTTTTCCAAAAATGGAACCCAGATGGCATGTTCAAATCTCTCCTTGCAAGCTTGGTATTCTTGTGTCTCCTTGTATAAATGAAACATAGGATCATGTCTATCAACCCCCATGTTGGCTTGAAACAATTTTTAAAGCGTATGAGGCAACAAAACATAGGATCGAGGGTTGAGTATCGAGTCAACACAGCCTGCAATGGAGTACCAAAAGAGGATAAGTATGCAAACAATATGAAGGAACATAATCATAGTGTAAATGGAGATGATGTGATAATAAAATGGGTAAATAACACTCATATTGATGGAGAAGCCATCGAGAGGAGCATTTATAAGTTAAGATTCAGATTGCAATGGTCACATCCATGGTAATGATGGAAAGGTAAGACAATTTGAATTTATGAATAACTTGTAGACTTGTATGGAGGTTTTCATCAGATCATGTTCACGGGAGTGTTGGGCAATGATTACAGGATATCTGGTCGTTATGACTAGAATTCACAAGTATGAAATCGTCTGATGTTATTGTGGTTAGAATGGAATCATGTTTTGACATGTATTAAGATGTGGTTTAAGTCATTCATATGGAACGATGTTGGATCATGGAATTATGTTGTTTCTTCACCATATAATCAAAAAAAATGAAATTGGTCTTGTTAGAGGTATAATTACCTCGTACTCTCAACATTTCGCGTGCATAGGAATGATTTCTATACGAGGATATGTATACGAGGTATTGCAGAAGTTCATGGTAGGGAGCATGCAATAATTTGAGGACAGGAGGATGTATGAGAGTAACCACATGTTTAATACATAATTAGTCTAATTATTTAATAAAATGAAAAAAACTATTGATTTTATACCTCCTATTACTTGAAGCATTTATATCGAGCAACAAAAAAAACTTTGAGTATAGGATAAGGACTACCAACACCTCATTACTAGTACCAGATCACACCTTAGTACTAGACCATTTCTTAGTGTTGGACCACTGCAAAGAGTTTTTGTAGTACTATACCAACACAAACCTTCTCCTTCAGTACCAGATGAACACAAGGGTGAATTTGTTGCAATATCGGATTAGCACGGAGTTTTTCCCAATACCGGAATAGCATAGGCCTTCCCCCACAGTATCAAATGAGCATAGAGGAAAAAAAAATTACAGTACCAAAACAACGTAGGCCTTCTCCTTCAGTAGCAAATGAGCACATAGGCGAACATTGTTTGTAGTACCAGATCAACGCAGAGTTTTTCCCAGTACCAGAATAGCAAGAGCCTTCTCCCACAATATCATATGAGCACAGACCTTCTCCCACAATAATGGATGAGCATAGAGGTGAACATTTTTGTAGTACTGAAACAACACAGAGATGTTATCCAGTACCAGATTACCACAAAATTGTATTTCGGTACTCAATGAGAATTGGATGAGGTACTTGGTGGTGGTGTTCTGTAGACTGGAACTTTGTAGGTTGCACTTTGTATAAATTGTTGGTGTTTTTTGATGCTATGGAATATGACATGTGATTTGATTCTACTGAAATACCATGTAGGTGAAACAAATATCAACACTTGATACAGGAACTCTGAATTTGCAGCGAAAGTGTCAGAAAATAAGGCAAAAGAATTCAATGAATAGGCCCCAAGATATGTAACAAGAAGGTACTTTGTAGATGGACAAACTCATGTTGGGATTCAAAATCCTCCTCTTTTTGGAACCAATATCATCACTTCTCCTGTTTCCACTTCCTTTTTATTATAAAAATAATATTAACTACTACTATTCTATGGATTTTTCTCGAGCCCATATTCGTTAATGCTCACTGATGTTTTCAGTTTTAAGGAGTCTGAAAAACTTAAGGAAAACTCCATCTATTGTCTCGTGGATTTTTCTCAAGCCTGGGATAGTTTCTGCTCATTAGTGTTTTCAATTTTTAGGATTCTAAAAAACTTAAAGAAAACTCCATCTACTGTCCCATGGATTTTTATCAAGCCCGGGCCAGTTCCTGCTCGTTGGTGTTTTCAATTTTTAGGAGTATGAAAAACTTAAAGAAAACTCTATTTAGATTTTTTCCAAAAATGATCTACCAGGGCTAGATAAAGGGGTATACCTACACCTAACATATGTCCTCCTTATTCATTTATCTACATGAGAACACAATGAAATTTTTTTTTTTGTTAGTAACACCAAAATTTCTATCTAATGACACACCTATTTATAAATATGTATAGAGACAAATTAATTCAAAAAACAAACTTACTGTGGTGGATCAGTAGGAGGAGAAATCCCCTTGCTTACCAATTGCATTTCAGAATTCTGAAGAACATGTCTAACAAAATCCTCTTTGGATAGAGGGTTATGATAAACCTTCAATTGATATCTGATAAAAGGAGGTTTGATTCTCATCAATAGTCTTTATCTTAATTAAGTAAGAAATGGGATATATTGAAAGTGGAAACATTTTCTCTGAAACTAGGGTTTAGAAACTGCAGCCACCATGATCTGTGCCCAACCGATGGCTGCCCCACAGGGGCCCCCGAATCGTAGAGAGGGGGCACCGAGTGGCATCTCCTATAGCCAGGTTATCGTCAATGAGAATGCAACAGCAGAAGTGAAGAGGCCAACGTTTGAGCCGCCTCCCGACATGCGCGCGACGCTTCTATAGGAAGGGACGTTTAAGGACGGAGACATGGATATTGATCCTGACAAGAAGGCCGCCTCTGCAAAAGCTTCGGCCCCTTGAACTCCTGAAAAATGTATTCCACAGGCACCTCAGGCCCCAAAATATGTAGTAAGATCACCGTGCATCGAGGAGCAGAAGCAATACATGAGAAACAATGCCCTGGTAGGAAAGTTTCTAGGGATTTGGCCCTCTGAGAGGGATCTGATCAAATGGATCCAGTATTGGTGGAAGCCAAGGGGCCATTATGACCTACAGCTGGGCTCCAAAGGATTTTTCACCATCATCTTCCATAACCTGGAAGACCGCAACCGTATCTTTGATGGAGGGCCATATTTCTACAACTCGGTCAGACTCTTCCTGAGATTCTGGATAGAAAAGTTTAGCCCCGAAAAAGAGGACTTTTCCCATGTGCCGGTCTAGATCAGACTGTATTCCCTTCCTCATGAATTCTGGCTGGAAGAAATCCTAGCAGGTATCGGCAACACCATCAGCATCTACGTAAAGTCCTTGGAAGCCACCAAGCAGCGGAGATACACGTCCTATGCACGAATCTGTGTCTACCTGAACATAGCTAAGCCCCTTCCAGGATCCATCACACTGGAGTACCACGACGAAGACTGGTCTCAGACCATAGACTATGAGCACATCCCCTTCCGATGCAGGAAATGCCACTAACATGGTCATCTCTTCAGGGAATGTCCGCTCAACATGGTTCACAAGGAGGGAAACCCCGATACCGGCAAAGACAAGGAGGGATTCATACAAACAACAGGAATAAGGCGCTAGGGGAACAGAAAACAAGCAACCCAGGTAAGTAAAGATCCCTCCACCAGTAATAAATTTTCTATTTTACAAGATCAGCCTGAAAACCCCTTATCTGATGCAAACCCGCACGAGCCCTCCCTGCACAATGATCCCCAAACCGAGGGCCAGAATATCATCTCACCCCCTTAGACTAACACACCCACTCCCCCATCCCCGAACCTACCCTGGGAACAACCAGATATGTAGGAGGTGGATGATGGGGACGAAGAAATGGTGATAGAGGAACAAGATCTTGCCGGGGTGGATTTAGAGCACCTCGAACACGCCTACTGGCACCAAAATCTCTACACCATACCTAGGGATCAACTGAGGAAGGTACATAAAGTATTCCTTAATTCATCAGCAGGATCCACAGCTCGAGCTAGCAAAGCCCTGGGAATCCAAGGCAGTCAATCAAAAAACCCAAGCAAGGTTCATAAGGAGGAAAAGAAAAGAGGGAGAAAATCCACAAATAAGCTCATACAAGAGATAGGAAACTTCATGGTGAATTCAGGGCAGATCAACCTGATCTCGGATATTTTCCCTCCTCTCCCCTCCCATCTGTCATCATGAATATTATCTCCTAGAACATCAGAGGTCTCAATGGTCTTAGCAAGCAAAATATGCTACGGGAAATGATCTTAGAGGAAACACCGGACATTGTCCTGTTACAGGAAACAAAATGAACCTCTGAGAATATGGACAGGATACTCCCCTACTATTGGAAACAAGGAGGAGTAGCCTCTGTAGACGCCACAGGAAAAACTAGAGGACTGGCTATCCTATGGAACACCAACGTAGTGCTGATGGAAAACTTCTGCACCACCAAGTGGACTATCACAGCAACGTGCAGGCTCATTGGCTGAAATCGGCCTGGGCATATGACCTTTGTTTATGGCCCGGCTAACCCAGGGGACAAGCAAGATTTTCTCCAGAGCCTGAGTTACACCTCCAGTCTCATACAGCGGAATAGATGGATTATCGGTGGGGATTTTAATATCATACGCACCCTGATGGAGAAAAAAGGCGGGTCAAGAAGATTGGATCGGGACTCCTGCGACTTCAATAGCCTGATAGAGGAGCTTCACCTCATCGATCTGGAGGCTGGCAATGGTCTCTACACTTGGACAAACAGAAGGACGGGGGTTCATCAAATAACCTGTAAACTGGATCGCTTCCTTGTCTCGGAATCCCTCATGCTGGACGGGGTGGCAATGGAATCTGCCATCCTGAATCTCTCTGGATCAAACCACTGGCCTATTCAACTTTGGGTGGACGTACCGACCACGCCTGGGAAAAAACCCTTCTGGTTCGAACAGTTCTGGCTAGATCACCCTGATTTCCAAACAAATATTCATGATTGGTGGAAACAGGCGGAGATCCCCTATGGTTCTAAAATGTACTGCTTCCAGTAGAAGCTAAAGAATCTGAAGCAAACACTAAAACTCTGGAACAAACACACCTTCGGCAGCATCTTCGATTCCCAAAAAGAGTTAATGCAGAAAATGGGCGAGATCCAGCAACGGATTAGGGAGCAAGGGCTAACGGATGATCTAAAGGACCAAGAAATAAGAGTGAACCATAAGTTGGAAGATAGGAAGAAACAGGAAGAGATCCCGTGGAAACAAAAATCGCGCGTTCTATGGCTTAAGGAGGGGGAATGCAACACCAAGTTCTTTCATCGCACTGCTATTCAGAGAAGGCATTCTAACAAGATCACACATCTCATCTCGGATGAAGGGGAAACTATCCACTCACATGCTGATATGGAAAAAACTCTAATCAAGCAATTTCAAGACCTCCTTATAGAACCCATCCAAGATCGACAACAAGCTATTCAGAAAATCACAAGGCATGTGTCGCGCCTCATAACTCAGGAGAAGAATGGGGCCCTCCTCCAACCGTTCACCATTGAATAAGTAGACCAAGCGCTTCAGGACACTCCCAAGTGTAAATCTCCTGGACCGGACGGTTTCACCAGCGATTTTTTTCACCATTATTGGCCAATGATCCGAACAGAGGTATGGGAAATCTTGGAAGACTCACGGGCCACTGGAAAGGTCCTACAAGCTCTAAATGCAACCTTCCTCACCTTGATCCCCAAATACGGACAAGCAGATAGGCCCATGCAGTATAGACCCATCTCCCTCTGTAACGTCATCTATAAAATCCTCACAAAAGTAATAGCTCGAAGGCTCAAACCGATCTTACCAGCAATCATCTCTCCAGAGCAATCCGGCTATGTCGAGGGCAGACAAATCATGGACAGCGTAATCTTAGTGCATGAAGTAATCCACTCCCTACATAAAACCAAGACCCCAGGTATGCTCCTCAAATTAGACCTCTCTAAGGCTTTTGATAAGCTCAGCTGGGAGTTTATGAGAGCCATGCTTCTAGCTTTTGGTTTTGATTAAAACTGGGTCACTTGGATCCTTAATCTTACCTCCTCAACATTCTTCTCTCTTCTCATCAATGGTGTCCCCTCGAAACCCTTATCACCCTCAAGAGGGATTAGACAGGGAGACCCCTTGTCCCCTTTTCTTTTCATAATCATGGTCGAAGGTCTCAGTCGTTCCATTCAAGCAGCCCTGGAAAACAACCTTCTGGCAAGTTTACCCCTGCACGACATCTCTCCCCCTATCTCGCACAACCAGTTTGTAGATGACACCCTTTTAATGGGCAGCCCCACTGTCCGAGAAGCCAAATATCTCCAGGAGATCCTTCAAACCTTCTTGGAAGCCTCAGAACTGGAGTGCAACAAGGAAAAGTCCCTAATCTTCTTTTTTAACACTCCCCCTCAGATCCAGCACCACATCTCGGATATACTGGGTTTCAAAAGAAGCTCCCTTCCGTCCAAATATCTAGGCATTCCCTTGATTGACAACGCCCTTAGGAACTCCTCTTGGGAAAACCTGCTGTCTTCTTTTTCCAAAAGGCTTTCCTCATGGACTTTTAGAGCTTTAAACCTCCCTAGTCGACTCATTCTGCTCAAGGCCGTCCTTCAAGCCCTCCCGATCTACGTCTTTTCTGCGCTGGCCACCCCAAAGTTCGTTCTTACCACCATCAAAAGCATGCAAAGGAACTTCCTTTGGCAAGGCCTTGCCAAAGAGAAGAAGATAGCGCTTTTCAGCTGGGACAAGTTTTGTAGGCCCAAAGAGCAAGGAGGGCTAGTCTTAAGAGATCCGACTATAATGAACAAGATTCTTAGTGCCAAAATCTGGTGGCGCTAGCTAAAAAACCCCAAGGAACTCTGGGCTAAACTATGGAGGAAGAAATACTCACCAAGCACGGCGGAAAAGAACCTCATCCGCTGGGATGGGGATAACCAGGGATCCTTGATCTGGACAGCAGCCAAGCACAATAGACAGTTGGTCACACAACATGATTTCTGGGAATTAGGTAATGGAGAAACGTCCCTCTTCTGGCAGGATTCCTGGAACCAATGGCCCACTCTGGGAGCTGAGGATTGAGCACGTGACATCTGCACCGAAGAAACTCGGGCAGGCCTAACACAAGTAGCGGATTACTAGCAGAACAACCCCACGGGGGACACCTGGTGCTGCTAGCGAGTGGAAAGGGAACACATGGACCTGGAGGTGCATGTCAATCTGGAACCTCTGAAAGAAGATTAGCCAAATGAAAAATTCCCAGAATCGAGGGAGAAGACATTCTGCGATGGGGCTACGGAACACAGGGATCCTTCAGCACACGAGAAGCTTATCAAATTCAAACTCACACAGACCCCCTCCCGGCTTCAAAGATATGGCAAAAAATTTGGAATCTGAAACATTAGCCAAAGATAACTCTCTTCCTTTGGTTGGTCTCACATTCAAGCATCCTAACCTGGGACAATCTCCTCAAAAGAGGATTCATAGGGCCCTCTATTTGTATACTTTGTGGAGAGGCAGAAGAAACTATGAATCATCTCCTTAATATTTGCCCTTACACTGCCCAAATCTGGGACCAAGCGACAATCCTTATGCGTATCTCAGACCACCTTAGGGATAGCATCATTGACACTCTTGTGAATTGGAGAGATGAGCCCTTCCATTCGCCCTTCCTCAATCGCGTCTGGCAACTTCTTCCAGGCTTTATACTTTGGAAAATCTGGAATGAAAGAAACCGAAGACTCTTCAGGAAGCTCTCTCTTCCTTGGCAGTAATATTGGCAACAATGCCGTCGCAGCATCCTGGAAACTCTTTATCTTCGGACTTGGTCCAGCGTAGACTTAGCCTGTCCCTCCTCTGAACTCCCCATCCTTAGGCACTGGACTCCCCCCCAACCTCCTCCAGCTCCCCCCCCGCCCTCTTCCTTCGCCCTTTTCAGCAGCCCCTCACTATGGTCCCCTCCTCCGGAGGATTTTGTCAAACTAAAATTTGATGGAGCATCTAAAGGCAATCCTGGAGCAGCTGGCTATGGAGTGGTTCTCCGTAATCATTCTGGACACATCCTTATCATCGGAGCGGCCCCCCTTGGACACACTACAAACAATGCAGCATAACTATGGGGTCTGATAAAAGGCCTCCAATTGGCTATTGATCACAATTTCACCAAGCTACTTGTTGAAGGGGACTCTCAACTCATCATAAGCTTGCTGCGCAGACTAGTAAATGGAGCGAATCCAGACAACATTTCGCCCATCTGGAGACTCTCTCACGGACTTCAGACCATTGCTGGACTACTGCATCCCAATCTGGTTGTCATTCCCGCACACGTCAGGAGAAAGGCAAACCAGGTAGCGGATGAGCTGGCCAACCTGGGTACCACTTGGATGGGATCAGACCTCCAATGCAATGCAGATCAAGACCAGGATCACCCTATCTTCCAGCAATGCCTTCGCAAATCCAGATTGGTGGATGTCCCCCCGGATGGGGTGGTACTACGTGCTACGTAGCGATCGACAGGAGTGGGAAGTAGCCACCAGGACATGGGGGCACGTGAAGGGCCCGTGCCACCCTCCTCCTCATTTATTAAACCTTCAATTCGATGTGAATGGGCATTAATGAAAGATTTAACACAAGCATCCCTCCCGCTCGGTATTTTTCTATGGGTCGGACTGCAGTGTTGGGTATTTGTTGTTCTCGACCTCCCGCAGAGCTTTCTCTACAGTGGCAATGGTGTGATCCTGGTTTAAGTGCTTCCTGGCCCGAGCTCATCCCTGTCTACTCCCTGACCCTTCGTCCTCATCCTGCGTTTGGGATCGCCTCTGCTCGCAGTGTGGGATGGACCATGACTCGTCCAAGGGGAAGACCAAGGTGGGGATCACCCTGGAAGCCTCGACGACCCTCAGTCTCCCCCTCTGACTCACCTTCCATTAGCTCCTCTCCCTGGCACCACTCTGGACACTTATCTACTTATTCTCATGACAGGATGAATTCACATTCTACTAGTGGAGCTTTGGTGCCCAGGACGTCTAGCTCCCCCCTGCATTATCCCCATAGTCCTTCTACAACTCCTCTCGACCCGACGTCCAACTTCGACCCCCACTCTCAGCATGCTTCTCATGGGGCTGGGCCTCTCCCCCGTGGACCTTTGACCAATTTCCAGCTGTGGGATAGTATGGTGGCCCTCTACGACCTGGTATTTGGTATTTTCCAGGAAGTGGAGGACCTCAATTATCGGCTACAAGAAACAGGAGCCAAAGTGGACCTTTTTCTTCGGACTCTCACCTCTCTGCAGAGCTCCCTTACCTCTAGCTCAGATGAGGATGCTCCAATGGAGGATTCAGACGCGATGACGGATGCGGTGACTGGTACAGCGACGAGTGCAACACCAGGGGCAGTGTCGGGTGCAACAGCAGATGCAAATCGAGAATGCACAGTCGAGGCCATTGTGGACGATGTCGGGCATGAGCGCATCTGGGCAAATCAGCCAACGTACGTGGAGGAGGAGCCCTGGCCAGGGGATCTCCGGGGCAAGTGGCCCGATTTCGCTCCAGGTGTCTAGCTTGTTAGTCTTTTCTGTCGTATCGTAGATGGTTAGCAGTTTTTACTGTCAACTTTTTTCACTAGCATATGGATGTCATAGATGTAAACTCTGTTTCAGATGCTAAACAATAGTTTTGTTAAGTTATCAAACTGCTTGGGTACAATGGACTGGTTTCCCCTCTGTTGGGGCAGTCTTGCACTCTCAACATGGACATTTTTGTACTATGCCATGAAACTCTGCTTCTAGGAGGCTCCTAATATATATTTTTATTACTTATAAAAAAAAAATAGTCTTTATCTTAATTGAACCATTGTCATAAACTGTATCAACTTCATAGGGTCCCAACCATCTAGTAGATAATTTACCTTTAAAATTATTGAACCTAATATCATACAGTAGGGCCCAATCACCTTACTGAAAAGACTTCTTATTGATGTACTTATCATTCCATTTAGTCCTTTTTTATTGTATAAGGGTGGTCCTTTGAAGAGCATATTTTCTGACCTCATCAAGCTCATTCAACTATAATATCCTCTGTGTTTGAGCTTCATCCAAATCCATCCCTAGTTGCATGGAAGTCCTGAAGGTTTTCAATTGAAATTCTATGGGAAGCGATACCTGCTTCCCATATACCAACTCATAGGGTGTATGGCTTGTTGTGTTTATCCAAGCTATCCTATAGGCCCATAAGGCCTCAGGAAACCTATCAACCCATTATTTATGATGTAGCTGAACAATCTTAGTAAGAATAGCTTCTATCACCTTGTTAGTTGATTCCACCTACCCATTTCCTTGAGGGTGATAAGGTGAGGATTTTCTATGTTTTATTTTATACTGTTCAGTAAGAGGTTTGACCAAATTGGAGGTGAATTGGGTTCCTTGGTCAGTTACTATTTCTCGAGGCACAACAAAGCGAGTAAATATTTCTTCAAAGAGAAAATCTATAACAGCGTGTTCATTAGCAGAATATAAATCTTTATCTTCCACCCATTTGGTCACATAATCTGTGCAGACCAAGATGTACTTCTTCCTTTGAGACATAGGGTTAATAGGGCCTACAAAATCCAAATCCCATTTCTCAAAAGGCTCAATAACTACTTGAACTTGGAGGGGCATCTCATCAATTGTAGTAGGTTTTCCCATCCTTTGAAAATCATCACAGTTGGCCACATACTTCTTTGCATCCTTGAAAATAGTTGGCCAATAGTAGTTAGACTGTAATATATTGTATGTTATTCTTTTATCAGCAAAATCCCCCCCACATGGACCATCATGGCAAGATTTTAAGATGTCATGCATCTCATCCTCCCGGACACACCTTTTGACCCCCAAATCAGGCCCAGTTCGGTATAAACAATCATCATGCCGCATGTGATTGGCACTTAGTTGGATAATTCTCTGTTTTTCTTGGGAGGACAGATTCTAAGGTCACTTTCTTGTTACAAGATAGTTGGCTACATATGCATACCAAGGAATGTAAGTAGAAATAGAAAATAGATTCTCATCTGGAAAATTATCATCTATTGGTGTATTATCACCTATATGAATGAGTCTAGACAATAAATCATCAACTAAATTATCTCTTCCATGCCTATAAATAATGGTCATATTGAATTCTTGCAGTAATAACAACCATCTAGTCACTCTATCATTTGTAACAGGTTTGTTCATAAAAAATTTGATGGTTGAATGGTTTTTATGTACAAAAAATTCATACCCTGTTATGTAGTGTCTGAACTTATTAATGGCATGTACTACTGAAAAAAATTCTTTTTCAGTGACAATGTAATTTACTTCAGTGGGTGAAATATTATTGTTGACAAAGTATATAGCATATGGAATCTGGCCTTCCCTTTGTCTTAAAACAGCCCCCAAAGTTGAATCTGAGGCATTAGTGCAGATATGAAAAGGAAGAGACCAGTTTGGTCCTCTTAAAACAAGGGCACTTGAAAGCTTTGTTTTTAAAATTTCAAAAGAAATTTGACATTGTTCATTCCAACAAAATTCAACCTCTTTTTCTAATAGTTTGAATAGTGGAGCAACTAGGTTTGTAAAATTATGAATGAACCTCCTATAGTAACCATCATGCCCTAAAAATATTCCAACTTATTTATGTGAGCTAGGGATTTTGATTTGAGAAATGATGTCAATATTGGTAGGGTCTACCCTTATTCTAGTACCAGAGATGTGATGGCCTAAAACAATTCCTTCAGTGAGCATCATTCTAGATTTTTCATGACTGAGGGAAATGTTGTTTTGTTTACACCTAATTAGTACCTTCTCCAAATTGTCCAATGCTTGTTGGAAATCATCCCCATATACTATGATTTCATCCATGTATACTTCTACACAATCATGGGTCGAATCAGAGAAAATGTCCAAGACAACCCTTTGAAAGGTAGAAAGGGAATTACACAAACCAAAAGGAAGAAACCTATAGACATAGGTACCCCATGGGAAAGTAAATGTGGTTTTGTCCTGATCTTCTGGTGAAATTTGGATCTGATTGTAACCAATAAACCCATCCAAGAAAGAAAAATACCTCTTCCCAGACAAAGTGTCCAAGACCTGGTCTATGAAAGGCAAAGGAAATTATTCCATGTAGGTAGCCTTGTTCAATTCTCGAAATTCCACACAAATTCTCCATTTACCATTTTTCTTAGGGACAATAACTAATGGGGATACCCACTTGCTATCCAATATAGGGTAAATAAAATTGGCATGCGAGATTTTTTTGAGTTCTTATTTCACTATATATTTTAAGGTTGGGTTAATTCTTCTTTGGGGTTGCCTAATAGGTCTGATTTAGTCATTGGTATAATTATGGTGCATACAAGTGTCTGGGTGGATCCCTTTCATGTCAGATTAATCCCATGAAAAAGCACCAGATTGTCCTTGAATCATTTGAATCAATTTTTGTTGATGGTCTGTTTCTAAACTAGAATTGATATACAAGGATTTTCCAGGGCTGATTTCAACATCCTAGACAACTAATTATTTCCCTTCATCTACTTGTGAAATGTTGGCTACTGTAGAGGTGGAGGTGTGCCATATTTCCTGGAATTCAGAGATGAAGATATGTGTATACTCAGGAAAATATTGAGGGTATTCAATGCATTCTGTATAAACCAAAAATAGGCTTAAATTTGTTTTTCAGTTTGCTCTTGAACTCCTTTTACTTGTTCAAGTGTTAACAAGGGTTGAGTACAGTCCTCCTCCCCACATGAATTCTCCAACTAGAGAGGAACTTCAGTGGATGGTTGGGCAAGAGGAAAGAGAATAATTTTTTGACTTTGGGTGCCATAGAAAATTGTCATCTCTCCAGACCAACAACTAATAAATGCATCAACAGTGGCCAAACAAGTTTGGCCAAGAACTATTGGATGTCCTGGTTTGGAGGATTTAGGATGAATCACTAAGAAATCCACAGGGTCTTCCCAAGAGGGCAGAGTGACTGTTAAATCATATAGACTTCATGTTGGGATGATGACTGATTTGTATGCTAATTCCAACAAAGTCTGTGTTGGTCTTAGGTGATTTAGTTGAATCGTTTTCATGGTGTCAACCGGCATAACATTTATTTATGTTCCTAGGTCAATAATTTTTTTTGGAAAAGAAACACCATTAATCTCTATGGTCACCACTGGATTTCCTGGATCATTATATTTGGATGGAATTTATGATATAAATTTTGATAATTGTCCAACCACCTGTATAACAGAAGGCTCCTTCCTCTTCCTCCCTAGATTTTTAATGCAAATAGCCCTTACAACCTTAGCATAAATAGGTATGTCCTTGATGGCCTAAAGTAGGGGAATATTTACACATATGTTTCTAATTTTAGTATCTAGATTATTCCCTAGATTTACCTCATATTTCTTCACAATTAACCTTTATGGATAAGGAGGAGGATTAGTTTTCTGAGGTATTTCTACTAGGTGAGAAGTGTGAGGAGGAATTTCATGTTGTGCATGGGTGTTTATTTATTCATCTGATTGGTTATCCATTTTTTCTTCTTCTTGAACTGCTTGATTATCTACTTGTTCTTATTATTGTACTTCTTGATTATCTACTTGTTCTTCTTCATGAATAACCACAGTAGAATTTGGTTTATTCACAACCCTCCCCGATCTTTATTCAATTCCATGAAATGAGCCAGGAGTTATCACATAAGTGGGGAAGGTTTTTAATTAAAGATTGTGTACAAGTTATGTAGGTCTCTTATTTGGATTAGGAATGGGTTGTGCAAGAATAGGGGTAGGTCAAGGAGGGTTTGGGATAGGTGCAACTTGCATTTTTTGATGCATATTTGGGTTCATAGGCAATGAAGGTTGTTGTTGCAGCTATGGAGGTGGAGGAAGAGCAGGGGGATTAAATCTCGATAGAAACTAAGAGATATTGGAAGGGTATTGTGGGTAGGTGGGAAAGGTTGTTGGTTGAAAGGTAACATTCCCTTATGCAAGCCCCTTCCATCCTTGTTTCCAAGGTTGGATCTGTGGTTGCTGAGGTGACCACTGAGGGTAAGACATTGGAGGTACCCATTTTTGTTGTGAATATTGTGTGGTAGTATCTACAAACATATTAGGATTTTGTTATCTCCATGCCCTATTGGGGGGATATGATGTTTCCTAAGGTTCTCCCCATCCCTTGAAAATGGATTTTAGTCCAGGTAAAGAAGGGAACTCATTGGTAGTGTGATCTTATCTACAGAGGCCACATATTTCGATAACATTAATAGGACATTCCTTTTCAAGATGCATTTTCCTACACCGAGGACAACAAATGACTAAAGTAGAATTTTCTTCTTGTTGTTTTATTTTAGATTTAATGCTATCAAGTTGGGAGATGATGGTGTTGAGGATGTCTATTTTGAATTTTTCTAGTAGATTCCCCAATTCTATCCTAGTAACACCTCTTGGTGTGGGTTTAGTAATTTTGTTTATAGGATCCCTTACACTTTTTCTTGTTTTGGATTGGTTGTGGGAGTCCCTTTTACAATACTCTGCAATTTTTGCAAATGGATTTTGGTACACATCTCCAGAAATCATGAGGTTTAGTACCTCAATGCAGTCATCCCTCACACCTTTTAGGAAGATGGTACTAACTATGGTTGTGTCTAAGGAAAACTGTTTTATCTTTTGGTAGTTGTATAGGAACCTTTCTAGGTAATCTTCCAAAATTTCCTCCTCAGACTGTTGCATTTTAAATATGTCATTCCTATCATCCCTAGGTCTGCATTAATCTTGATATTTCTGGAGGAAAGTCTCATTCATACCATCCCAAGATAATATAGTGTGTTATCCTAGGCTCATAAACCACCTTAACGTTGAGTCTTTTAGTGTGGATAGAAAGAGTTTTAGTTTTTGTGCATTATCAGTGCAATTATAACTCCTACATAGTATATCAAATTCAAACAAAAATGAATTAGGATCTTTTGTTGAGATACCATGGAAGTGATGTAGTGAGGACAATGGAATACTCTTCATAGAAACATCTCTAGCGATGTCTAATATTGGGAATCCAAATGTCTCTGTTTCGTTCTTTGCATTTCCCTCTTCATCTACCATATCTCCAAATAGCACGTTGTAGGGTGTTGGTGATGTCTCCATACTAAGTGATGGTTCAACCACTAGTTTGGTATATCCAACTATTCCAATACCTTGTGTGTTTCCCCAATGGCAGATGTGGCTTATTCTATCACTACCTCCGTCTCTTTTCCAGCTCCTCCTTCTGATGGGGTCACCAGTGCTTACCTTCTTTCTTGTTGTATTATTATTTCAATCTGAATAGTGGATTCAGATTTAGTTCCTTTGGATATTATTTCAATTGTTTCCTTTGAGAATTGTTCCTGCACAAATTTTAGTTGAATTAGTATGGTGTGTGTGGGGGGGGGGTGGTTCTTGTTGTTTGTTTTTCTAATTTTTATGAAATTTTGGAAGTAATAAATATGACTTTACTATCCCTATATCTAATCATAAAAAGAATAAACTATAGTACTAATGAACATAAACTTTTAACTACCAAAGGTAAGAGGACAACCTGACTTTGGAGCAACCCCACCAAAGTGGATGCATAGGTTCTTACCTCTCATCTTATTGTCTTCTCTCCACCCTCATGTTATCCTTAAATCCAATCCAAACTCATCAAACTAATCAAACTCAAAATGATACCTATTACCGTTTACAACTCCTCGACAACGATGCCAAAATGTTGGTGTATATATATGCTCAATATATTGCACTCATTTATATGTCGATCTGGGAATCGTAATCAAAAGAGTTGTTACACTATATGTGTAGAAAACATGTAACCTATCTATATCTATTGTATCTAGATCAATCARGAAATAATTAATAACATAACACTTTGTATCTAATTATTTCATACAACTTCAAACTCATAAGATAAAACTTACAAAAACTCTGCAACAAACACTCAATTGAAAAGGTTCTTCCTTAGATAACAGGTKTGTTCATTAGAGGTTCATGAAATGAAGAGATGAACTAAGACCTTGCTTCCTGTAGCAATAAAATTCACATAGCAATAATAATTTACTTTATTCACTCTTAGAAAGAAACCAATCATAACCCTATCAATTCCAATCAAACCTTCTTCAATACATGAAACAATCAATATGATTGAAGGACTTCACTACATAGAGCATGAAGGTGAGATATGAATTCCTATTGTTCCCATACCTACTGAGAACAATCACAAGCATAAATTCAAAATGATAACAATCACTTATTTAACAATCCCAAACATCTATCCAAATCTAGTTAACTAAATATTGATCTGCAGAAATGAAAATAGAATTATATACTATGCTCAATGTATAACCATTCACTCACACTGATTCAAAATAAAATAAATCTATATTGTACCTAAGGAAGTTTACGCATTTAGAATTATCTACAACACACAACTATTATGTTTTCACACTCACTCAATTAACTTACGACACACAAAGACATATACAAGGAGGCTTACCTTGGTTGGGGCAGTGGGCCCTTGCTAAACCAACAAGGTACCTCTAAAGAAATTATAGACTAAAACACTTTACTTATACTCATGAATTGCACAAACTAGAATTTGTATTCCTTCAATTGATTGATTGAATCAAAATTTCAACATTTCATTTCTGAGCATAACAATGTATATCATATCATTCTCTACTTACTTTCTTATCTATCATCTACACAAAATCCCTTTTAAATAAGGTTAGTCATTATAACCAAGGTCTGAGGATAATTATCAAATGTTTTCAAAATGTTACAATTAGTGATTCATGTCATATCTCAAGGGATGGAATTCATCCTCATGACATGAAGTGCATGAGTGATGAAGTCTATCATGATATCCAAATTATCTAAGGACACTTTGATCCGGATTATTTTCGGCACGAAATGAGAGCGGAGATATAATAAAGAAATGCAAAGATATATTGCATATATTCAATAATATAACATAAATGTATCAGAGATGCAACCATAAACACAGTAATACACAATTTCTATTAATCAAAGAAATGTATAGAGATTGTAAAAATACAGAGTGAAAGACTCGCTAGAATGGTGGCATCTTATCTCCGAGAAGAGATGTGACGGCTACTTGCATTCACAAGAAGATGATTACAATGAGGCTCTGAAGGAATTTTTACAATAAGAAGGAATGAAAAAAACCCTAGACATCCAAAAACCTATCCCTGAGAGATGAAGCGCCAAAAGTCATGTGGGCCCCGTTTGGGTAAGTGAGTACATCAATTCCCGGGGTCGTAACTTTTGCATATGATCTCTGTTTTAGGCGTGTGATATCTTGTTGGAAAGGTATAATTGAGGAGATTCATTTTAGGGGATAAATCATGCCTTTGTATATCATTGAGAACCTTTATCTTGAAAAACCTTCATTTGGGCCCTCAAAATGGCCCTGGAAGTTAAAACCTAATAAAAATAGTAAATTGCCAAAATTGCCAGAAAGCCATTTTGATCCATTTGGAAAAGGTGGGTGGCCACCAATATCCACCTAGATCAATCCTCCCTCCTTAGGAAGCAATAGTCTCCATTGCGTTGAGTTCTCAGGGGAGAGGGAAAAGCATTTGTTGAATCTGCATCTTAGTGAGCTGCTTGTCTTGTTGGAGACGTCGCGTTGCTCAGTTTGTGGAAATCTGTCATGAACCTATTGTAGTTGAGGTTGCTCAACAAGTCAATATACATGAGAGGATGATGTGCATCAAGGTTTTCGGGCTTAGGAAATCATTATGAACCTGTTGTGTTTGAGGCTGCTCAACAAGTCAATATACATGAGGATGATGTGCATAAGGAATATTTAGACTTTGTTGCAGCCTTTGTCTACCGCTTCTATCGATAGAAGGTGCTTGGGGCATGCCTGGACGCAGTGGTTCCTTTTGTTCTCCTTTTGAATACATTGTGAAGACGATGAATTTTGCAATATGAGATACCACCTTATGCTCTTTAGGTGGAATAATAGTTGGAACTACCTCGGGTATTCCTCGTAGAGATGACCCCAAAGTAACAATGACACTGGCTGTATCGAGACTCATAAATAGCATGCATGCCCAATATTACATGGTTGGCCCAAGAGAACATCACGTACATCTGCTATTGGGGAAACATAACATAATACCTCATCCTTGAAGGGTTGGATCTCCATATGACAACGACACTATTGCCGACAATAACGCATCTCGTTCTTGGTGAAGCCACCAATGTTGTATGGTTGAAGGTGTGGTGTTGTTGAAAATCCCAACTATTTGATGACCTTTGTTGAGATGAGGTTCTTCCGATCCTACCATCAACAATAAAATGCAATGGGTCCCTTTCACCCACATCTTTGAATGAAAAAAAGGTGCTCCCCTTCAGATCCGTTGGTTCTTCAAGTTGAATTGTTACAGGCCGCGGACAATAGTAGTGGATTCTCGATCACGATTTGTCCTTACCATTATTTTCTAATTAGATTCCAAGTCGGGTTTTGGCTCTTTGTCTTTGATCTTGGATACCACGACTATTTGAATGACATTCATCTGCGCCACAGCCGTGGATTTTGTGGAAATCCAACCATTTTTCGATGTCCTTCTTGTCTTCCCATGACCCTTCTTTCTTGTGTCTTGGAATGGTTTCTCGTGAGATCATTGTTAGGGATGTCTTGTCATACTTTGGTTATTGAGGATTTGCGCACTAATTCCCATTTGTTCGTGTTTAAATTTCTGCCAATTTTAACATCATATCGATATAACACCGAAAGGATGATGTCCAAAATCCATTTCGCTTTGATGTATCTTTGTAGAGCCCCATGGTATTTTAGGAACCTATGTCACTCAGAGTCTTTGATACCCATCTTGGTGTGAAAGGTATTGAAGGTATTGGTGAAATTTGGATTTTCTTGGCCCCTCTCTTGTTGCGTTGTGGTCCATCTCATGTACCGGTCCTCATAGTTGCCAACGTGGTAATATCGTTTCTTTACCACATCCACAAAAATCCTGCGGATCGGCCCCATATATTCCTGACTTCTCTATGGAACTTTGATCCCAAAGAATTTTCCCACCAATGTTTGACATGGGTGAGATTTATGAGTGCTGGCGGTAATCTTTTCTTTGTCGAAAATTGTGAATAGAGAAATAACCTTCTAGCATAAGCTAACCATTTTTCTGGGCTTTTCATCTATCTGCCCTTCAAATACGTGAATATCAAAATTAACTTGCATCTGAAAGGTGAGGTGCCTCCAAAGCGGTCGCTGGATGAAGATGCACCTCTATGCTATCCAGGGTTGAAGGATGTGGGCAAAATTCTCCATCATTTCGTCTCACGTGAGAGCTTGCTCGCTAATGATTGATAGGATTGTCCGCTCGCCATTTTTCTTTCTTCCACCATTGAGGTTTATTGGGTGTGCGAGAGAGAGATTGTATTTCTCAAGAGACAAGCTCAAGACCCAACTTGCTATACTGACCTTGTCGGGACATGTAATCAAAAATGATCAAGAGCACCGCCCGAGATACCAATCGATCCGTGACATTTAAGACAAAATGAGAGCGAGATATAATAAAGAAACGCACGTAGATATTGCATATATTCAATAATATAACATAATGCACGATATTCAACCATAAACACATATATAGTAATACACCATTTATTAATCAAAGAAATGTACGACCGTAGAAATATGAGTGAAAGAGACTGCCAGAATGGTGGTAGCTTATCTTTGAGAAGAGATGTGATCGGCCACTTGCATTTGCAAGAAGATGATTACAATGAGTATTTGAAGGCATTTTTACAATAAGAAGGAATGAAAAAAACCCTATACATCCAAAAACCTAGCCCTGGGAGATGAAGCGCCAAAAGTCATGTGGGCCCCGTTTGGGTAAGTGAGTACATCAACTTCCCGGGGTCGTAACTTTTGCATATGATCTATGTTTTAGGCGTGTGATATCTCGTTGGAAAGGTATCATCAAGGAGATTCATTTTGGGGGACCAATCATGCCTTTAGATATCGTTGAGAACCTCGATCTCGAAAAAACTTCATTTGGGCCCTCAAAATGGCCCCAGAAGTTAAAACCTGCTAAAAATAGTAAATTGCCAAAATTGCCAAAAAGTCATTTTGAGCCATTTGGAAAAGGTGGGTGGCCACTGATATCCACCTGGATCACACTTCCATCCAACTGATTTCTCAAAATCATCACCAACACACTCGTTCAAAATGTTAATCCTATAGACAGGGGTTTAGTACCAAACTAGCACAGTAATAGATCTCGGTACCGAACCAAAACACTGTTGGTACTGGAATAGGCACAGATCTAGTACTGGAATAGGTGCAGAGTTGGTACCAGAATAACACAAAGTATCGAATCAAGTGGAGTATCGAATCAGGCGGAGTACCAGATCAAGCGGAGTAACGGATCAGGAGGAGTACCAGAATAGGTTGTTGCAGTACCGAACCAGTGGTAGTACCAGATGAAGCGATTCCTTTTCATGAAGCTGGTTAGTAATAGTCAAAGTAATTAGGAGCATAATAATCAACCATTTAATTCCAATTTAATCAAGAAAATCAAACAAACCATGTTTTAACATAGGCTACCTCTCTATGCATATGGACAAGGTCACAAAGTAGGTTTGTGGAGGAAATCGTCATCATATACACATGTTAGAGGTAAAATAGAATCAGTTAGAGGATAATATAGGGTAATAGAGGTGTCAAAATGGAGACTCAACAGATACAAAATAAGTGCAATGGAACATGAATGTGTATTCTGGAGGCCGTGGAAGTTTGAATGCAAATGTCTTAGACCAATAGTGAAATGTTTTGAAAAGTTTCTAAGTATGGGTGAAAAATAAGGGTGGATGAACACAAGAGTGTATTTTGGAGGCTGCAGAAGTATGTATAGCATAAGGATGAAGTAAACCATCAAGTGATAGATCTATGTTTGATACTGAATTAGAGTCCATATTAGATGGTTGTTGAGTTTCAGTGTCATGTTAAGCATTCCAGTGGATAGTGATAACATATATATGGTTGACATTTAATCGAAGAACTGATTGGATGACTGTTATGCATTGTGGTTTCATGGTGTGTTTTCGTGGATAGTAAACATTCCAACAGTCAATATTAAATCCAAAGGAATGATCGAATGGTCACTGAGCATGGAAGCTATGTTGCATGTGCTAATGACCATTGAATGAGATCAACGACTGATATTTAATTGAGAATATGATCCGATGGGTGCTGAGCATTGAGGACGTATTGTGTGGTCTGGAGGACAGTGAGTGTTGGCACAAAATTGATCAGACTAGGTTCCTTCTTAGGTTACAAACAAAAGGTACTGAAGTAGTATAGAGCATTGGAATTTTCATCTTCCTTAAAGGGAAGAAGTCTCACTCGAAGTGCAACCAAAACGAGAAAAATAGGAAAGGGAAAGAAGAATACTTATACAAATCCATACAATCTCGGGATTGTTGTTAGTCTTGTGCAAGATAGTTAAACTCGAAACTGTCTGAACATTCCTAACTCAGATTAAAGAAAACATAGTTGTGTTGCATTCATAAAGAAGCTATATTCAATTAAGCATATCTGACATAAATATAATACAAAGCAATATTCAATATAATCTTAAGCTAAAAAGACACAACTTGGTCATGCCAAAGATAACTACAAAACTCTATACTACTGAGACACAAGGTTATCCCAAACCCTTTCTCTTTCAACATTACAACATGACATAACTTTGTTACAACTTTGGTCTGGTTCCAAAACCCAGACTCTAGAACTCTTACCCAAAATGGACAATAACAACTGACTAGTGAGGATTCGCCCTTTACAATCATATTCATCCTGTATATATAACCCAATTGGGATCTTTGGGTTTGAGACTTCGAATGATTTATTTTCTAGTTTTGTTGTAACTTCTTTCTTCATGCTGGTGTTGCGTTGTCCTTCCAACCATTTTCGGTTTCTTTCTTCATTCCATTGTCTAGCTCCTCTGTGACTTGCGCATATTGTTTTTACCAAACTTTGGACTGTACAATTCCTTGCGCAACTTCTAACAACAAAACAAAGGGCCCAATAGTGAGTATATCGACAGTCAATATTATATCAAGGATCGATCGAATGACTGTTGAGTGTTTAATTTTGAACTGTGGTATTTGAGTATATCACACACAAAACTAAAGGGGGTCTATGTCATTTTCTAAGGAGTGGCATAGCCTGTTTTTGAAGAGATTTGGAGCTAACCCCATGGACACATTTTTTATGTGAAAAAATCCATGGAAGTATGGACTATATAAATATCATTGTCGGATATTTTTTTGAGTGAGTGAGCGTAGATCGTGTGAAGAGAAGATCTGTGGATATAAGGCCTAAGGATGGAAGAGAACAAAAGGAAGATACTGTAATTTTCTAAGGGTGGCTGGGAGGTGCAAGTTCTAAGGAACTTTTGAAATCAAGCAAATTTTGAAATTTTGAAATGTGTTGTGACAACAAATATCAAGCAACAATTGTGTGCAAGTGAAGGCTTGAAGGAATGAGAATATTTTACATTATTGATATATTGAGGAGATTGGTGTCTCCAATAGGTTTGTTCCTACATATTGTTGAGTTGGTGCTCAACTAAGGGGATTGGTGTCTCTTGTAGGTTGATGAATTCAAATATTGCAATTGTAGGTTGGTGCCTACAGTAAATGTTGAGTTGGTTTTCAACTAAGGGGATTGGTGTCTCCTACACGTTGATTCCTGTAAAAATTGTAATAGTAGGTTGGTGCCTACATGATTTTATAAAAGAATTTGTTTGTGGTTTTCTCCCATTTGGGTTTCCACATTAAATATCTATGTATTGTGGATTGTATGATTGTGTGTTTATCATTAACAATTATAGTTGGTAAAGTAACACATTGATAAATATTGAAAGAAAAGAAAAATCAGTCTTATATTGATTCACCCCCCTCATAGTATAAGTAAGGGTGACAACAATTGGTATCAAATATGGTTTGTTAAAAATAGTCTAACCACTAGAAGGTGAATCTATGCAACAAAAATAGATAAACAAGAAGGTTTTTCCACAAACGAATCTCCCTTGTTCAATGAAACAAACTATTTATTCTAGAGCATAAGAATGGATACATATCTACATGCACTCGGGTATGATGTCTGGAAATCAGTTTTCACTCGTTACACAGCCTCAAAAAATCCACCAACAGATGCAACTACAAATGATTCAAGTGAAAATATTTCAATAGAAATGAATGCCATTTTGAATGGCTTATAAGATTCAGATAAATTCAAAGTAGGAAAATGTATATCAACTAAAGAGCTTTGGTAGAATATATAAGCTCTTTACACAAAGGAATATCTCCTCATGGCATAGAAATAAATTATATTGATAAATAATATGAAAATAATCAAAAGTAGGATACAGAAGCATCCCTCAAAATATCAAAGAAGACAAGAACAAAAGAATACAAAACAAGTGAAATGTCAGATAGTGAATCAGATACTGAAGAGTCCAACTTTTCTAGGAATCCCAAGAGAGGATCAAGCAAATCCAAAGGTAAGACTATTTTTAAATTTATTTATTATGGATAATTAGGACACTTTACAACTAAATGTCCTTATGCAAAAGAAGACTTCAGACTCAAAAATTACAAGAATGAGAAGACTCTATATACTAATGAGGAAAACATATCTTCTGATGACAGTGATAGTGAAACAAAAGATATTATCTTAATGACCCTAAAAACACGGTCTTATGAACCAGAAAATAAGAGAACAAATTCGAGAGGAGAAGGAAATCATGAGATTGAAGTGGAAGAGTATCTAGAATAAGATCTCATTTGTGCCTTATAAGAAATAGAAAAACTCAAAGAAAAGAATAGAAAGTTGAAAAAGGAATTGAAAAAATATGAAGATGAGAAAGATGATTCTGAAAGGGAACTTACTTGTGATCAAAATGAAATCACAAATCTTAGAAAAGAGAATATGTTGTTGAAGAAGAAGTCGTCACAAAGCCTTGAAGAAAAAGAAAAAAAATTAAGGTGTAGATTGAAGAAGCAAAATTAATAAATGAATTGATAGAAAGACAATTAAAATAAAATGAATAATGTTGTGAGAATATTGAAGCATGAATTACCTCTCTAAGAAAATAATTAGAAGAGACAGTCACCCAATTGAATACAAAATTAAAATTTTAAAAGAGTATTTCAATTCTAGATAATATTATCATCTGTCAAAGGTCACCATCTATCAAGACAGGTCTTGATTATGACTGCAATCAGAAAACCCCTGAAGAATATACAAGCTCTAAGTTACTAGAAAATAAAATTGAGGAGAATCCTGAAAGCTATGCAATTTTTCTTAAAGATTCCAACAACAAAGAAATAAATCACAACAAAAAAGAGAATAATCCTTCATTCAAGTAATATAAGGATGAATTCATAAGAGTTTCTCCATCAAGAATACCCTTCACATCCAAGTACCAAATTATTTTTCTCAGCTATTTTTTTTCTTGCAAAAATTTTGGTCATAAGGAAATAGATTGCAGAGCTTATGAAGTAAATAATTATATGAGAAATAGAATTAGAATCTCTCACAATAATTACAAGGATATCAATACTAGAGGTTTTCATGGGCATATTGATAGAAACTACAATCCATTTTCTTGCCTACATTACAATGTTGAATGTTACAAATGCAATAGCTATGGATGCATAGAACTAGATTGTAGAAGTAGCATGACACGATTTTCTAAATAAGGATACAAAAAGGTATGGAAGAAAAAATAAGAAAAATAAGATAAGGAAGAATATGAACTAGCTTGGTATGCACAAAACAAAGAAAATAATTCCATCACCAAACAAAAGAAATATACTACAAAAGTTTGGAAGAGGAAACAACAATAAGAAGAAAATACATCCATGACGGTGCATACTACACTCCTAGCAAAAAATGAATGCTCAAGTCACATAACTAGTGGACCAAAGTTTGTAAAAGGTATGACCAGGAAAATGATTCCATGCAGAGATGGGGCTACTTCTCTTAATGTCAATTAGACCAAGGTAGAAAATCGACATCCTAAAAATATTTTTGATGATAAATTGATGAAGAAGGTAGAAGAAGATGATAATTCAAAGGATAAAAAGATAATTTTGAAAATAATGGGAGATGTAGGAGAAGACTATGAAGTTGACAATGAAATTTATGTGAAGGAAAATGAACTAGTATTAAATGACATGGGAAGAATTTTGATAAGAGAAATATGACATTGATTGCAACCACTTTAAGCAATCACAAAATTAGATGTCAAAGAGAGCTGTAAATCATACAAAGTCGATCAACCAAGTAAAGAAGCAAGAAATCTGAAGGATAATCGATGGAGGTATGGAAGAGTGAGTTCCATAATTTATTTTAGTTATAATGAAAGGTGGCATATGACAAAGTAGAGAAAAAAAGGAAGACTCCCAAGACACAATCCTTATGGCTTCTTTGTAGTACATGTGACAAACATTGAAATAATATTATCATGACAACAAGCTTCACATCATAGGTTCAGAGAGCATGTGTATTGATACACATAGGATAATAATAAACCACTAAGATAAATACACTTAGAAAATATGAAGAAGAGGAAATTCCATGTTCCCAAAGAAAGTAAAGAATATGAAACCCTTGATGAATTTACTATGATTTTTGGGAAAGATAAGAGCCTGAAGGAATAATGGAGTTACTTGAAAAAATATATTAGCATGATGAAAATCAGAATTTGGAAGAGCCTTTAGAAGATATAAAGGAATACAACAACTTGAAGAATCAAACACATAGAGATGTGATAATTTTTAGAATGAAAACAAAAAAATAATGGAAGGAAAGATCCAAAATTATAAACAATTGATCACAACAAATAGAGATGTGAATCTTTTGGTTATGCACTCCAATTAATTTGAAGAAAATATAGTTGATAAATAAATATATAATGTTGATACCTAAATATGTTGATAAATCCTTTATGGTTGAGTGTATGAAGTGACTAATTATGTCAAAAGGATATTGATGAAGATGGTTTTTTCCCAAAGAAGCCTGTATACAAAAATCAAGGATGTAATAAAAGTTTCATAAAGAAGCACAAGCTCAGGCAGAGATGTAGAAAGACGAGAAGGATGTTGGTTGCATAACAGAAAATAAAGAGTACAATGTAAAGGGGATATTATCACTTTTCCATTGATTTCAAAGGGGTAGAGTATAGAGAAATCGGGGGATTTGCAGAAAGAGAGATGTGCAGGAAGAAAAGGATTATCAAAATAAGTAAATGTTTCCATCAATGACAAAGGGGGATTTTGCTAGAAATAGTGTTATCATTGATATCAAAGACATGGGGAGACTATGAATGATTCTATGCTTTGTGTTAATGCGTTTTTTCATGTCTACCCTATGTGAATTAGGTGAGAAGATTGCATCTGAATAGATGAGTTTGAGAAGTAGAAGAGGAGTTATGCAAACAATCAACCCAAATGAGTTTGAGAAGCACAAGAGGAGTTATGCAAATAGTAAACCCAAATGAGTTTGAGTAGACCGTGTATGAACATATGAGTTTGAGTAGGAAAATAGGAGTTATGCGAACAATAAACCCAAATGAGTTTGAGCAAAAAAAGAGGAGTTATGCAAAAATTAACCCCAATGAGTTTGAGAAACAGAAGAGGAGTTATGCAGATAACCCTCATAAAGAAGAAATCAAGGAATGATATCTGATAGGGTGAGACTACTAAAATCCAAGAACAGATCAAGGAATCACTCAAATTGTATACCAAGGAAAGATGAGTTTTTGAATTCTGAGGATGAGATAATCATGTTTCATATTTGAGCAGTTCATAAAGTGGGGAATGATGTATGATAGAAGGAGACTGCTAAAACCTAAGAACAGATTGAGGAAGCACTCGAATTATATAACTAAGGAAAGACATGTTTCTGAATTCTGAGGAGGATGAGATAATATTTTTTTGCAACAGAGTAGTACTAATCTTAGAAAAGAAGGTCCCAGTAGCTCAGACCGAAGTGAATGTGAGTACAATATCTATGGAACCCTACAAAAAGAGTTAAATTTTGTCATGGAAAACTATGGACTCGGAACTGGATAAATATTGATCGTTGATCATTGGAGATCAATGACTAAGATAATATTATTGGGGCTTGATACTCGATGGATGAGCTTAGATGCCACATCAAAAATGCATGTCTAGTAATATGAGTACCACATCACAAGGAGCCCACATCAGTACCACGCTAGTTCCATAACAAACAACTCTACAGATGCCACATTTTAGGACACATATCGATGCCACTTCATCTAGTATACATGTAGAATAAGTCCATGTGAAATCCACCTCATCTACAAAATCAACAAAATGGATCAGAACAATCGGATTTAATTGTATGTATAGAAGAATCATAAAGTTACCATGACCCACGGTGAGATTTTGAAAAATTGACGAAGTAACAAGACATTGTGGAGTTAATGAAGTATGGTGGATTAGTGAGCATGGAAGAGAAGAATCATGGTGTCTTGTGGAGTGAAGTGAATTATAAGAAATTTTCTAAGTATGAGGAATTGTTCATACGGACAGGGTCACAGATAAATACAAGTGAATCGGGAAAATGCCTTAGACCCACGGTGAAATGCTTGGAAAATTTTCTAAGTATGGGTGAAAAATAAGTGTGGCAGAGCAAAAAGGTGTATTTTGGAGGCCGTGGAAGTTTGAATGAAAATACCTTATACCCACGGTGAAATGTTTTGAAAAGTTTCCAAGTATGGGTGAAAAATATGGGCAGTGGAACGAAAGAGTGTATTTTGGAGGTTGCGAAAGTATGTATAGAAGAAATGATGAAGTAAACCATCAAATGACTGATCGACAACTGATATTGAATCATAATATATATTGGACAGTTGTTGAGTGTCAGGGTCATGTCGTGTGTTCCTGTGTCTAGTGATAACAGATCTACAGTTGACATTTAATCCAAGGACTGATCGGATAACTGTTGTGCATTGTGGTTGGATGGTACTTTTTAGTGGATAGTAAACATACCAATGGTCAAGATTAAATTCAAAGGAATGATCATATGGTAATTTGGAATGGAAGCTATGTTGCATGTGTTAATGTCTAGTGAATGAGATCAATGGTTGATATTTAATTGAGAATAAGATCCGACGAATGTTGAGAATTGAGGACATATTGTGTGTTTTGGAGGGTAGTGAGCATATCGATGGTTGTTATTAGATCGAGGACTAATCAAATGGTTGTTGATTGTTTAAGTCTCCACTGTGGTATGTGAGAATATCACACATGAAACCAAAGGGGGTCTACGTCAGTTTCTAAGGAGTGTCACAACCCTGTTTTGAGGAGATATAGAGTTAAACCTATGGACATATTTTTTTATGTGGACAAATCCATGGACGAATTCCATTTCAAAACATAACATGCCTAGGAATAATGGCCTCAAAAGTATCTATGAATTTCTCTAGCTTCTTGGTTGATCGAGCTTTCTTTTGGGATTGGGCCGCTTAGTTTCTGTTATCGCACACACAGATACCACATTCTTGACTTTCCCTTCTTACTTTCCTTTCATGGATGAATACATGCTTGCCCCTAAACTAGATATCTTACCTTATGCTAGTGCCCACTCCTACCTGGATGGAATGGAATAAACTGCTCCTACCTCACTATAAAGTCAAAGGTTAGGTGCTCGCTCCAACTAGGCTCGTATGTTCACAATCCAACTAGATAAGCCTTCAACTATATAATTATAATTTCCTAAATATTTTTTGAGTGAGTGAGCATGGATCATCTGAAGAGAATATTTGAGGCTCTGAGGCACGAGGATGGAAAAGAATGAAAGGAAGATAACATAATCTTCTAAGGGTGTCTAGGAGGTGAAATGTCTAAGGAACTTTTGAAATCAAGCAGATTGTGAACTAAAGGAATGTGTTGTGACAACAAAGACAAAGAAATTTTTTTATGCAAGTGATGGCTTGAAGGAAAGAGAATATTTGACATTATTGACATATTGAGGAGATTGGTGTCTCCAATAGGTCTGTGCCTACATATTGTTGATTTGGTGCTCAACTAAGGAGATTAGTGTCTCCTGTAGGTTGGTCCTTACAAATAATGCAGATGTAGGTTGGTTCCTATAGAAAGTGTTGAGTTGGTGCTCAACTAAGCATATTGGTGTCTCTTGTAGGTTGATTCCTGCAAACATTGCAACAATAGGTTGGTGCCTACATGATTTTATAAAATAATTTTTTTTGTGGTTTTCTCCCATTTGGGTTTCCACATTAAATATCTGTGTATTGTGGATTGTATGATTGTGTGTTTATCATTAATAGTTATAGTTATAGTTATTAAAGTAAAACATTGATAAATATTGAAAGAAAAGAAAAAATAGTCCTATACTGATTCACCTCCCTCTCAGTATAAGTAAGTGTGCCAACACTAAATCCCCAATTTAGTTGACAAGAAGATGATGGAAATGTGGTAAATTTGGGAACTACAAAAGGGTCAAAATCAATAGAAGTCAGTACATGATCCGACGAGAAGTAGTCACATGAGAGAAAGACAACTCTAGATAAAGGAGGAAATGTGTATCTAGGATTGACTAGTATTGATCCAGGATATTTTCATCGATGTGACTTATTAAAGAATTGTATTAAATGAGTATAAATTGAAGTGCACCATAAAGAAGGAATAACTCAATAATGAAAAGACATATGCATCATATCTGAATACAAAAACTTGATAATGGAGGTCATCCCCAGTGGACTACATCTCTAGGTCTTGCTCTCAAATGGGTAGGCCTTTTTATTAACTCAACAAAATAATTTGGCAAAATACATAATTATACCTCATTCCGGAGTTAAGTTGCATAAGCTTTCCTCAGATTAGAAAAAAAAAAACAAAAACAACACCACTGAATTCGTGGCATCGAATTACCCAAAAATGATTGTCGCCATTCCTTGATCAGAGTCTAGCACTTGCAGGCCCTTGAGAAAATTCATCTTGATTTCCATGCCTACACCTACAATTAATTCATGAGAAAATTATTGATTTTTGTGTCGTCCGTACAATCATGCACCTCCATGGTCTAACCCCCGAACTCTTGGAAGACTCAACTCTTAAGTAATAAAGACATGAATATGTATAAACATAGCTATTAGGCTAGTTGGTTGGTGGAGTTATATTAAGGCATAGTCATTGGGGGAGGTCCCGGGGTCAAACCCCAGGGCCTCCCGTTCGACCCTTCCATAGAACCTTTATCACCGGATATGGCATATTTTTGTGATATTTGGCTAACTCTGGTAGATAGTTTGGATACATTGCTAACTGTGGCAGATATTTGGAATATATGAGACCATTATTGTGGAACTTACTCCAATTTTGGCGGACTCAGTTGTCGCCAACCAACCCTTTACCCCTTTTTAAATTCGGTTGTTGGGTGTCCTTGGGTGTTTTCCTGTTGCCACGTGGCATCCCATGACTAGGCCATGTGGTGACCACTCATTGGCCCACGTCACCTTATTGCATGGAAAACCATGTCACCTCTACCATGTCACCTCTTGGGTAACTGCACAGTCTTCCACATGGTTGTATAGACTTCCACGTGGCACCTTCCCATTGGTCCATGGATTTGACCAGAAAATTCCAAAAATGAGTGACATGTGGCAACCTTTGGTGCTTCTTTGTCACCATGTTGACATCAGCATGACATGTGTCTCCCTCTTCCTATCCCACGTACATTGTATAGATGATGACATCAGCAGTATGGATGCTGATTCATCCCTGTTGATTGGGCTAGGTTGACCAAAAATTTAACCATGAATATATGTTGACCCGTAACTTTGTTTGATGATTCGTTTACGTCGTTGGACATCTTACGACACGCTCCTCGTGATGATGCCAATTTCATTGAGTTTTGAGGACTTTGAATTGTTTCCCTTTCTCTGTCTACTGAGGACATTCTGAGATTCCTAGGTTTCTACTGTGAATAATGAGTTATCCTTAGTCTTCTCTGGATCCTTTTTGGATCACGCCTCCCCACTGAGAGATTTTTGGACCACCAAAATATTTCATCAATCAAAAGATAAGTGAGGGAAGAGTTCCCTCACCTTGTCCTTCTCAATCCACTTTTCCTTGCTTGGATGTGTGCCCTTTAAGCCCACTCGAAGATAATCAACATCACTCCTGCGTGAAGACCTTGTACTTCTATCTAGGATGATATCTTCCTTCAACTAATTTAAGTACTTAAGAGAAAAATCATCAAATGAAGGTATTGAAACTTCCTCACCCTGATCCATGATCATAGGAGCCTCAAAAAGTTTCAAGTTTTTTGTTAAGAACCAAACAGAAAACAGGAGCTTTACACATCACCTCTTTAAGTTGTTCAAAAGATTTAGTTGCCTTTGGAGTCCATGAAAATGCATCCTTCTTAGTTAGTGTCATTAAAGGTGTTGCTATTCTTCCATAGTTCCGAACAAACTTGCGGTAGTAACCTGTCAAACCCAATTTTTTAATGTTTTGGGAATCGTCCAGTCCATCATGGCCTTAATCTTCTTAGGGTCTAACTTGACACCTTCATGAGATACAATATGACCCAAATACTCTACCTCCTTTACTCCAAAGAAACATTT